>PVIU01006554.1:0-86199 GCA_004026605.1 Ondatra zibethicus
AAAAATTTTTCCTTTCTTCCCCTTCTCCCGGTCCCCTCCCACTACCCCCCACCCCTCCTTATGTTTGAGTTCTTTTTCTTGGTTTTCTTTAAGTGATTTAGTGATATCTTCCAATTTTTTGTTTGTTTTTTTTTCTTCCATTTCTTTAAGGTAATTTCTCAATTCATCTTTAATAATTTCAGATATTCTCTTGTGGTTATTTTTTAGATCATTTTCTTCTCGGTCATCCATATTTAGTTGTTCCAGTCTTACTTTTGTAGGGCCTTTGGGTTTCACTGGTATTGTGTTGTTCTTTGTGGTGTAGCTTGTGATTTTACCTTTTCTACTCATTTTTTCCTCTAATAGGTGTGGTTGGTGGTGTCTAAGATTCTGTTGAATAATCTTCTAGGTGCCAGTAGATCAAAAGCTAAGATGGTTTTCCTAGTGGTACAGTCAGTGTCCCAGTTCTAGTTACTTCGTTGGTTATTCCTGTTCCTGGAGGTAGCTCAGTGTTTCTGTATTTTGGTCTGCTCTCTTGGAGTTTGCTATCTCAAGCCTACCTTGGTCTAGGCTCTTGGCTTTGATCTGTTTCTGTAAATCTTGGTCTAGATCTCCTCTTGTAGATGTCCCTGGAGTTAGACCTGTTCTGATGGAGATCGCTGGCTCTGGATCTGGTCGCTGGGTCAATCCTGTTCCGCTCGAGTCCCGGGACCAGGTTGACTCCTATCTTCTGCTCCTGGTGGAGCCCGTTCTCTCCTTGTCCTAGGTAACTCAAATATTCTGTTTTCTCACCTCTTCATTTTTTTAAAAAAGAATTTTACTCTGTATGGGTGTTTTGCCTGCATGTATGTTTGTGTACCACTTGTATTCTTGGAGCCCACAGAGGCCAGAAGAGAATGTTGGAACTAGACTTACAGGCAATTGTTAGCTGCTGTGTGAGGGCTGGGAAGGGAACTCAAGTCCTCTTCAAGAGCAGTGAATGCTCTTAACCACAGTATCATTTCTCCAGCCCCTCCAGTAACATCTTTTCTTTTCTCTTCCTTTCCTCCTTTCCTCCCTCCCTCCGTGCCTCCCCTCTTTCTTTCTTTCTTTCTTTCTTTCTTTCTTTCTTTCTTTCTTCCTTTCTTCCTTCCTTCCTTTCTCTCTCTCTCTCTCTCTCTTCCTTCCTTTTCTCCTTCCTTCATTTTTCTTCTTTTTTTTTAAAGTAGGTCTTTAAAAAAATAATTCATTTGAGCTGGAGAGATGGCTCAGAGGTTTAGAGCACTGGTTGCTCTTCCAGAGGTCCAGAGTTCAATTCCCAGCAACCACATGGTAGTTCACAACCATCTATAATGAGATCTGGTGCCATCTTCTGGCCTCCAGGCACAACACTGTATACATAATGAATGAATAAATAAATATTAAAATAATAATTTATTTAACTTTATTTTATGTGCATTGGTGTGAAGGTGTAAGATCCCCTGGAACTGGAGTTACAGACAGTTGTGAGCTGTCACATGTGGGTGCTGGGGATTGAACCCCGGGTCCTCTGGAAGAGCAGCCAGTGCTTTTAACCTGAGCCAGCTCTCCAGCCCTAAAGCAGACATCGCACACAGACACACACCACACACCAAACACATACCACACACTCACACAGGCTTTCCTGTCTCTAACTTGTCTCCAGTTCCTCCAAGTTGCTTGCTAGCAGCACAGGGCTGTCTCCCACCCTTCCCAAGTGTCCAGTTCCCTCGGACGTCCATCCATCCATCCATGCACGTGTAGAAGAGAGTCTCTGCAAAGGGGAATGGGAACCAGGCTGACTCAGAGGTGCACGCGTACTGTTTTGGGGTTGTGTCCTGGTCTGTTTCATGTTGCTGTTGTAAAACATCCTGACAAGAGCCACATCAAGGGAGAGAGAGCCTATTCAGTTCAGGATTCCAGGTCCCCCCTCACTTCAGGGAAGCTGAGGCAGTCATTTAAAGCAGCTAGTCACACCCACGGCCAAGAGCAGAGGGCTTACCTTCAATGTGGGTCTTCCTATCTTAGTTGCACCAATTGAGAAAGTCCCTCAAGGGCATGCACACAAGTCAACCCAGTGGGTTGATCTAGACCAAGTGACTCTAGATTGTGTCAAGCTGATAATCAGCACTAACCATGGCAGGGTGATCAGGAAGTCAGCTGCTATTTTCACCAAGGGAACCACAGATGTTATTGATATTTTTAGTAACTTATCTGTAAGGATGTAATTGTTGGGGAGTACTCCGTCATGATTTCTTTAGATTGCTAGAGTCCCACAAGGGATGTTATGGAATGGACTCTCAGGCCTGCTAAAAGTCCAGAGAGGAAGACAGGTTCAAATAGAGAGACAGCCAAAAGATCAGAAATCAATGGCTTCCCAGGCGGTGGTGGCACACGCCTTTAATGCCAGCACTTCGGAGGCAGAGGCAGGCGGATCTCTGTGAGTTTGAGTCCAGCCTGGTCTACAAGCTAGTTCCAGAACAGGCCCCAAAGCTACAGAGAAACCCTGTCTCGAAAAACCAAAAAAAAAAAAAAAAAGAAAAGAAAAGAAAAAAGAAATCAATGGCTCAAAAGTCCTCAATGTCTCAGCTACAACATAAAAGTGTTTGCATGAAAAAAGAACCAGAAAGGAAGGACATGAGTGCTCCTAGGTATGGTGGAGGACAGGGTTTGTTGTAGAGAGGGAGAGCATAGCCAGTGGCAGGGACATTTGGGAGAGTCTCGAGGGAACGTGACCCTGAGCCAGGCCTCGTGAGGAGAAACTGGAGGGAGAGGGGAGTAAAGGTAACGGAGCAGGTCGGGGTAAACAAAATGGCTGAATTGTAGAGGGAAGGGCTAGTAGGAGAACAGAAGTAGCCCAGCCCCTGGGCTGGAGAAGTTTAGGGTAGGGGGCAGGTAGGTATGCCAGCCAGAAGAACCTTGTAATTGATAGGGACTGGGGGTTGCTGGGAGAACCTGGCGATCAGGTCAGCTTTGATATGTAAATAGGCACCTGGGTTTGCCGTTTGTCCCAGGTTTGAACCTTAAGATCGCTGTTTGTCTTAGAATCTACGCAATGAGTTCAGTGAGATTCTCATTCCAGAGTAAGGACCTCGGGATGAAGACATTTTGAACTATCCAAGGTCTCAGAGCACTGCCCTCCACGCCCCCCTTTTAAGATCTTTCGTGAAGATTTATTTATTTTTTTTAATGTGTGTCTGTGTGTTATGATTGCAGGTGCTCTTGGAAGCCAGAAGAGGGCGTCGGATCCCCTGCAGCTGGCGTTGCGGGCATCTAGGAACCTCTGGTTGTAAGTGCTGGAAATCAAGTTTGGGTCCTCAGTGTGAACTGAGCATGCTTTTAAATAACCATTGAGCCCTCTTTCTGCCCCCTAAAGTGCCTCTTTTGAGGGTTAGGTACCGCAGGCTGCCGTTAGTCAAGAACTCCTCCCACTTTGAGATAGCTGGATGGAGAAAATTATCACTGTTCAATAACTAGAAGAAAGGGCCGGGGATCTTTGGATCTTAGGGGGAAAATAGTACTCCAGGATTAAGGGGATGTCGGTCCAGTGTAGGGTGGTATGTAACTTAAAAGGGTCAGTACCTTCTGTGTCTTTTTCCAACTGAGGGGTCAGGATAGGGGGTTCATCAGGACTCTCCAGCTCGAATTTGCTGCTCTGTGGTGCTAATTCCTGCTCACCAGAGATAACCACACAACTTCATGCAGTAGTCTCAAAGGATCTGCCTACGGCATTTTATACACACACACACACACACACACACACACACACACACACACACACACACACACACACACTCTTTTTGGTTTTTCGAGACAAGGTTTCTCTGTAGCTTTGAAGCATGTCTTAGAACTAGCTCTTGTAGACCAGGCTGGCCTCGAACTCACAGAGATCTGCCTGCCTCTGCCTCCCGAGTGCCAGGATTAAAGGCGTGCGCCACTACAGCCCGGCTCGTTTTATATTTCAAACACGAGCAAGCAGGGCAATGGCAGGTGGGATTTCCTTTCCGCCATCTTTCCTCTGGTGTGAGGTAAATACTTGGATATGATAAGCTGGGTGCAGGAGCTAATTCAGGAGTGCACTGGTGCAACCTCAGGGCTGCTTGCTGTTGATGACCAGCTGAAGGGAGCCTCAACTGCTCAGCTCTTTGTATCTAGAACTCCAGGAATAGAATAGATCCCACACCTAGAACTTTGTTCCTTTTCCTCAGATACCACCTCTTTCCTTCCTCCTCCGGTCCTTCCTTCCTTCCTCTCATCCTTCCTCCTTCTTTCCTTCTTTATTTACTTGCTGATAGTGGGGATTGGATGGAGTCTTCTAGGCTGACCTTGAACTCTGACCCTCCAGCCTCCACCTCCCAAGTGCTGCAGTTAGAGGCTTCATTCATTAAAATCATTGGGAAATGAACTATTCCTGAAGTTGGCTTGAATTTTCCTGTTTCCTGGGGATGGAACCCAGGGCTGCTTGCATGTTAAGCACATGGCTAACTACTGATCTACATTCCTACAGCAGCGCTGAAATAGTTTTTCAAATAAAGGTTTGTTTTTAATGATTTGTGTGTGTGTGTGTGTGTGTGTGTGTCAATATGTGCCTATGAGTGCGGGTGCCCTCAGAAGCCAAAGGCATCAGATCCTGCTGGGGCTGGTGTTAGGTGGTTGTGAGTCACCCTTGTCTCAAGCTCTGGTCCCCTGCTAGAGCACTAAGCGCTCTGGATTGCTGAGCTGCCTCTAGCCCTGGAGCTGAAATCTACTTCCTGGAAGTTTTCATTCTAGATTTGCTCTGTAGGGTTTCAAAGCACGCCAGTGCTTCCTGGCCACAGTTGCCGCTTGCTGGTCCAGGACCACGTCTTCTTGGGTCCCCCTAGTGTTTAAAGATCAGAGGCTGAAGGGAAGGCTCAATGGTTAAGAACACTTTCTTCTTTGTTCCCAGAACCCACACTGATAGGACCATAATTGCCTATAACTCCAGTTTCAGGAGATCTGGTACCTCCTTTTGGCTTCTAAAGGTACCAACACACATGTGACATGAACACGCATGCAAACACATAGATAACTAAGAAATAAAATAAAATTTATTAAAGATATCTGAATTTGGTTTCCAACATTAAAATATCATGGGGTTAAACTTTAACTTTCAATTAATTTTGTTATTTAGTATATCATCATTATCATTTGTGTGTATATGTATGTGCATGATCCACCTAACTCTGCCATTAGGCCTGGCTTCATGACACACTGAGTCATGTCATTGGCCCACACGTGTATATTTGAAGACAAAGTCTCATGTAACCCAGGCTAGCTTTAGATTTGCCATGTACTGGAGAGTGACCTTGAATTTCTGGTTTTCCAGCCTCTACCTTGAGAGTTCTGAGAAGCGGATGCCATGCTTTTTAAAATATTAATTTTTTGTTTGTTTTTTGAGACAGAATTTCTCTGTGTAACAGCCCTGTCTGTCCTTGAACTCACTTTGTAAACCAGGATGGCCTCTAAGTCACAGAGATCTGCCTGCCTCTGCCTCCAGAGTGCTAGGATTAAAGACGCGCCACTACCGTCTGGCCTTTAATATAATTTTTTTAAAACAGGACCTTGCTTTTTAGCCTCAGCAGGCAGTGCTGGGATGGTTCTTCTGATACGTTGGACTTGAGGCGGTTTCATTAGGTGGCTCCTGCTAACCTCAAACTGTCTTCCTGCCTCAGACTCAGGGCTGGGAGAACAGAAGTGTCCCGCCATGCTGGGCCATGTGCGTTGTTTTAAAGAGCCTCGCACAGCAGAGCAATGAAGATGTATGTTACCCCTTTCAGAAGTGTAGCTGTGGGAAGGTCTGCTAAGACAACTTCCAGGATGAGAGAACCCTCAAGAGGAATTGCCACCAGATACAGTGTGTGCCCTGTGCAGTGTGTGGTGAGATCCACTGGAGCATCTCAGAATACACAGCATCTTCACCCCGTCAGACTGACTGCTACCTTGCTCCAGAACATTTTGTCTTGACAGAAGGAACCCCCGAATGCATTAAGGACTTACTCAAGCTTGCTGGTGTGGAATCCTTTTTGTGATCTGTTGTTGGTCCCCTTTCTGGTAAACAGACATGTTTGTTCATAGTCTCCCCAGGAAAAGTTAGACAAAATAGCTCAGACTGGTATCAAACTAGAGATTCTCCAACCTCTAAGACTACTGGTGTGGGATACCACACCAGCCTTAAATAACATCTTATTTGTGTGCGGTGGGAGGTTCTAGAAATGGAAGCCAGGGGCTGGAGAGATGGTTCAGTGATTAAGAGCACTGGTTAGGTCAGACAGTAGTGGTGTATGCCGTTGACCCCATTACTCAGGACGCAGAAGCAGGTGGATCTCTGTGAGTTTGAGACCAGCCTGGTCTTCAGAACTAGTTTCAGGACAGCCAGAACTACATAGAGAAACCCTGTCTCACGAAACAAAAAAAGAGACTATTTAAATTATGTGTATGTCTGCGTGTCTGTGTGAGGACACATGCACATGAGTGCATGTGCCTGGGGGCCAGAGGTATGGGTCCTCTGAAAAAGCAGCAAGTGCTTTTAACTGCTGAGCCATCTCTTCAGGCCGCCATCCACCCTGCGTTTTTGAGACAGGCTATCTCACTGGAACCCGGGACTCACAAGTTGGGGTAGGCTGCTGGCCAGTGAGCCCCAGGGATCTGACTGGCTTTGCCTCCCCAGTTAAGGGATTACAAACCTTTGTCACTAGGGCCAGCTTTTTACATGGGTGCGAGGGACTAGAGTCAATCCTCCTGCTTGTGTTGCCGCATACTTTACTGGATGAGCTGCCTCACAGCCCTGGCTCCAACTTTCATTCCTCTGTGTGTGTGTGTGTGTGTGTGTGTGTCTGTGTGTGTGTGTGTGTGTCTGTGTGTGTCTGTGTGTGTCTGTGTGTGTGTGTGTGTGTGGCTGGGGGTTGGATTTAGGGCCTCATACATGCTAGGTAAGCACTGTAGGTACCACCCACCTACAACCCCAGTTCCCTTTTTACTTTTCGTTTTGAGACAGGGTCTCACAAAGTTGCCCAGACTAGACTTAAGCTCACTTTGTAGCATGGGTAGGTATTAAACTTGTGATCCTCCCGCCTCAGCTGCCCAGCAGCTGGAATTACCGGCTTGCATCACCAGGCCTGGAGACACGTTCTTAGTTTGTTTTTGTTTTTCTCTTTTCTCTTTCTTTTGAGACACATTCATAATAGTAGAAAATCAGAATATGCTTGTTTAAACTGTATCATGCTTGCTTTAAAAGAGATTCTTATCACTATGGCGCCATCAATTCATTTCCTATCATGACGGTGATTCCCTGCTCCTTGGGATGAGGGTCATCGTGTCCTTTGGAATACTGTCAGGCAGTAGCCCACGCCACGAGCTGCTGGCCCCTTTCTCCGCTAATGATCACAGCTCATTTTATTCTTCAAGTATTCTTCTCTTCTATAATTAGCATGCTTATTATGGAGTGTATTCAGATGCTAATGCGCACGCTGTACTGACGCGATTGTGAGAGTCATTTTGCTCAGGAGCTAAGATTATGCTGCCATCCTGCCTGATGCTCGGGGTTCTGTGCTTGAAGCATGTTTCCACATAACCAGGAGCCAAGGCCGTTTAGCGAGCGTGCTGAGCTGGGAGGAGAGGAGCCTGACAGCAGGCTCCTGTAAACTAAACAGGGTCAACAAGGAGAGGGGCCTGCTCACTTGGCAGGAGCTGTCCATCCCTACGGAGACCGTGCTGGCACCGGTGCGTACTCAACAGCTTTATCCTTCCTCAGGCTAGGCCATCAGAAGGCACAGGTCTGACCCTCAGAAACATCTCACAGGAATTTAGCTAAAATCCAATCAAGGTTCCCCTTGTTGGTGACTGTACTTCAGTGGAGAGTGATCCTGTCCTGAGGACTGTTTGTCACAGGTCTTTCAGTGGTCGTGGTCACTCCCCTCAGTCAGTTTTGTCAATTCACTTCTTTCTTTCTTTTCCCTCCTTTCTTTTTTCTTTTCTTTACTTCTTTCTTTGTTTCTTTCTTTCTGTTTTTTTTTTTCCAGACAGGGTTTCTTTGTGTAGCCTTGGGTGCCCTAGAACTTGCTCTGTAGACCAAGTTGGGCATGAACTCCTAGAGATCTGCCTGGCTCTGCTTCTGGAGTGCTGGGATTAAAGGTGTGTGCCACCACACCTGATGCATGCCTTCCTTCCTTCCTTCCACCTTCCTTCCTCCTTCCTTCCTTCCTTCCTTCCTTCCTTCCTTCCTTCCTTCCTTCCTTCCTTCCTTCCTTCCCTTCTTTCCTTCTTTTCTTTTTTTCTTTTAGACAGGGTTTCACTGAGTAGACCAGCAGGCTGGACTTGAATTCACAGAGTTCAGCTGGAGTTTGCCTCCCAGGTGCTAGGATTACAGGTGCTTACCATCAAGCCCAGCTTGCTCAATGACTCTGAGTGTAAATGGAGGTTTCTCTGTCCAGCCCCGTCCTGAAGCCGCTTCTAAATAATCAGTAAGTGGCTTAATATTAATTATAAACTGCTTGGACTATTGTTTAGTCTTATGACTACCTAGCTCTTACAACTTAAATTAACCCATTTCTACTAATCTATATTTTGCCACGTGGTTTCGTGGCATTACCTGTTCTCTGATACATCTTGCTGCTCCTTACAGCCTGTTTATTTTTACAATGTGAAGCTTTAAGGTATATAGGTTAATAAGAATTACAGGTTAATAGTCACCCATGTTTGTCAAACTTAAAGTCATGTTAGTGAGGTTTTCTAGGTGTGCAGAGATATATTCCATAAAGATTGGTAATCTTCAAACACTTCCAAAGCCAGGTGGTGGTGGCGCACGCCTTTAATCCCAGCACTCGGGAGGCAGAAGCAGGCGCATCTCTGTGAGTTCAAGACCAGCCTGGTCTACAAGAGCTAGTTCCAGGACAGGCTCCAAAGCTACAGAGAAACCCTGTCTCGAAAAACCAAAAGAGAGAGAGAGAGAGAGAGAGAGAGAGAGAGAGAGAGGCCTTTTTATAAGATATTATAAACGAAAAAAAAAACACTTCAAAGACCTACAAAATATGGCATTTAGATGATTTTGGGTTTTTGGTTTGTTTATTTTTATTTTTCTAGACAGGGTTTCTCTGTGTCACTTTGGAGCCTGTTTTGGAACTCACTCTGTAGGCCAGGTTGGCCCTGAACTCACTGAGATGTGCCTGCCTCTGCCTACTGAGTGCTGGGATTAAAGGCACGTGCCACCACCACCTGGCTGCATTTAAATGTTTTAGAAACTTAGAATTCAATTGAATTCTGGCAGCACCCATCTACTCCTGAGAGGATGATGGGCATCAAAGACACTCCATATGGAGTTTGTTTCTTTCTTGGCCAAACTGGCCTATTGAGCAAAAAACTGTCTTGCCTTGACTGCTGACAGTAAATATTTTGTCCAATCTGGACAAGCAAGACACAAAGAGAATTGCTGAACTTTGCCAAGACAAGCTAGAACAGTCCTTCAAAATTCCCTGTTTCACAGGAAAGTCTGTCAGATATGCTAGGCCTGTAGGCCAAAGTTGGATGCCCCAATTTTGAAGCGGTAACTTGGGTGACTGTCCAGGCATCCAGATTTTTCTGTCATTTCTTACATTTTGGAAGTCACTTGCCCACATTTCCTGCTTACTCAGGTAATATTATTTTCCTTTTCAGACCTTTGATGGGATTGAAGACAGATAGTTACAGTTCCATACCTCCTGAATCTTAGCTAAGAACATATCAGGTACAAGCCTAGATTCTGCAGCAAAGGACAGTTAATGGAGTAATCTCTATAATTTGCCAATTACCTATGGTCTGGATATCTAGAATGTGTTTCTTACTTGATATTGTTCTTGTTGTTTGTAATTTTATTTTTGTTTATGTTACTACCTTTTCTTTCTTCTGTACAATACTTGGTAATTGTTCTTATTGTATGTAGGTTTTATTATGTTAGGGTTAGAACCCTTCTTTTTATTTTGGACTAAAAGGGGGTAATGTTATGGGATTTCGATCTGACAGTCAATCATATTGGGGTGACTTGGTCCAATGGGTGAGGTCTTCTCTGGGGTTACTTAACCCAAATACCTCAAATGAAGATCCAGGGTGGGATAAAGCTCGCTCTTGGACTGTGGAGAGCTTGCTGGCAGCAGTGGCTTGGTGACCTTTCCCAGACCTCCCCGATCTCCCTTGGGAACGAGAGGCTCAGCAGCCTCGTTTGGTATTGTGGGTGTGCTTTTTATTTTACTCCTGGTTAATAAACCTGCCCTAATCGCAGAGATCCATCCCTCATCATCCGGGAACCATCCATCCTCCTGTTGCCTCCTCACTGCTGAAGACAGAACACCAACCACACCTCTGCTGTAGTATTCCAGAAGTGCCTTCACTCTCCTGCTCATGCCCAGCTGAAACCGCCACCAAATACTTGGAATCACACACTGCCACCGAAGCAGTGGCTGTTTAGACCCCAAAACAGGATCAGCCACTTGTCACCATTATATACCATCCTTTTAGATCTGCCCTAGTTCTTTGGCTTGCCAATAAATGTCTGTAACCTGAACTCATCTTTTCTCCCTAGGAAGGCAATCCAATCCATCTATCCATCAATATTGCTTTTTTTTTCTTTTTTGGTTTTGGTTTTTCAAGACAGAGTTTCTTTGTGTAGCCCTGGCTGTCCTGGAACTCAACCTGTAGACCAGGTTGGCCTCAAACTCAGAGATCCACCTGCCTCTGCCTCCTGAGTGCTGGGATTAAAGGCGCTTGCCACCACACCTGGTTCAATATTGCTATTTGTGTATAAATCAAAGTTCAAAATTCCTGACAGAAAAAGCTTCACCTACTAGCATAGACTTGGAATCAAAATATTCTTGCACACAGACAGACAGACAGACACAGCCCCAATACTCTCTCTCCTCCATCATAACTATTCCATTCTTTAATTCGTGTGGCCAGGGAGAGAAAAGACCAGATACTATTATAGTTTGATAACTGATTGGCCAAATCATCCAGGAAGAGTAGTGCAGCAACTAAGACCTGCTCAAGGGGTAAGCCTGGCAGGACAGAAGGGGCAGCACTGAAGCCCACACATCAGGTCGGATGGAAGCCAGGCTGAATCTGGTGGAAGGCAATTCCTGGGTCCTGCTACGGTTTCAGAGATGAAATTAATGACCAGGAAAGAGAGCCAATGCTGGGAGCTAAGGTCAGCAGTCAGTGTGCCAAGAGGGAGGGAAGACGCAAGAAGAGGACGAGTAAGGGTCACCAAAAGGTCAAGGCTGGGAGGAAGACATGCCAGAATCTAGAAACCCAAACTGGACTCCCAGTTTCAGTCCATATGGTGGCCCTATGTAATGGCCTGGGGTCGTGTTGTAGCTGGGATGTGAATTGTCTTCCAAAGGCTGTGAGCTCAAGGCTTGGTTTCCAGGTGGCAGCAGTTTGGGGAAAGGGGAAACATGAGGTGCCTAGTCAGAGGAAGTGGGTCACCGAGAGAGCCCTGAACACTGCATCTTGTCTCTGGCACCGCCCTCTCTCTTTATTTTCTGATTCTCCTGATAACCCCTTCCTGCCAATGAGCCTGCTTCACCACAGCCCTGAAGAGATGGAGCTAAGTGACCATGGATTCAAACCTCTAAAACCATGTGCCTAAATAAATAATTTCTCCTTTAAGTTAACTTTCTCAGGCATTTTGTGGCATGGATAGAAAACTGACTAACATATGGCATAACCCCTGTGGTCAAGAACTCATATAGCGTATGTGAAGTCCTGGTTTGATCCTCAAATGTGAAAAATAACTAAGGAAAAACATGTAATGTTTTACGTGCGTTTATTTTCCTATTTTATGCAGACTGCTATTTTGGCTTCTTGAATGGTTCCACACCATATGCATGCGGTGCCCTCAGAGAACAGAAAAGGGCACTGGATCCCCTGGGACTGCAGTTGTGAGCCACTGTGTGGGGGCTGGGAACCAAACCCAGGTCCTCTGCAAGACCAACAAATACTCTTAACCACTGAGTCATTGCTCCATCTCCTAAATAAAGTAGAATAAAATATGAAAGTGTTCCGTCATATTAACTCCCTTCAGGTGTTCAGGAGCTGTGTGTGGCTGATTAGGGACTATTGGATAAGATGGAACGTGTGTGTGTGCATGTATGTGTGTATGATGTATGTGTGTGCAAGTATGTGTATGTGGTGTATGTGTCTGTGCATGTATGTGTGTGTGTGGTGTGTGCGTGCATGTATGTGTGTGTGGTGTGTGTGTGGTGTATGTGTGTTGTGTTGTGTTTGAGTGTGTGGTGTATGTTGTGTGGTGCGTTTGGGCATGTGCTGTGTGTGGTATATGTGGGGTATTTGTGGTGTATATGTGTGTGGTGTATATATATGGGGGCATGTGTATTGTGTGTGTGTATGTAGCGTATGTGTGTGTGTATATAACATGTGTGTTGTGTGTGTGGTGTGGGGGGCATTGCTGTGTGTGGTGTATATGTCTGTGCTGTATGTGTGTGGTATGTGTATGTGGGGGGTATCTTTTTAAAATTACATTTATTTTAGTGTGTGTATGTGGGATGTGTATGTATGTAGCAATCAGAGGAAAACTTTCAGGCCAGCTCTCTCCTTCCACCTTGTGGGTCTCAGGGCTCAAACCCAGGTCTTCAGGCTGAGCTGGCCCAGAATATCATTTAAGTGTAATGATTTTCCCTTGATCTCCTCCAAGACCCAACTGAAATGTCCTATGGTGTGCATTCCGAGGGACAGAGTTCTTAGTGCTGTCACTTAGGGTTTACCAATCTTGCACTGTCTCTCCTTAACCCTCCTCCAGCCGTGTCTGAGGAGGGTGTCCTCTTCAAAAAAAAACAAAAAACAAAACAAAACAAAAAACAAACAAACAAAAAAAAAAACAGAACTCATTCCGTATTCAGGCTGGCCTGGAACTCACACAACCCAGGCTGGCCTTGAAGTCTTGCCAGTCCTCCTGCCTCAGCTTCCCCTGTGCTGAAATTACCAAGACATTTCCACTACCATAATCACCACCCCCAGTTTAAGATCTCCTCCTTGACAGAGAGAGTAACTGGACTTGGAGCCAAGACATGCGGCAGGAGCTAGGGTGGACAGGAACACTGGCTGAGCCAGCTGGACCTGCTGAGTCCACTACCCCTCCATAGCTGCAAAAACAGGTTTATAGCAAAGCTTTTGACCTACTGGCTGCAGCTGTTATGTAAATCAGGCAGTCAAGAAGCTGCTATCCAGGTCTGATTTGTGAGAGGAGATATCTTGTCTTCTTGCTTCTGGGCTCCCAGAGACTGCACTCTGCCTTCTCCTTCTTTAATTTCCTGTCCCCCAAAGCTCACAGAATTTCTATCAAGATCTAGCAGTCCTACTTTCTAAGTCTTCCTAGAGTATGCCCCTTCTTCCAGTCCCACCAGCTCCCTTCTCGTCTCTCCCACCCACACAGGAGTCTTCCCACGCTCTGAGAGCCCTACTAGCCTACCACACTTTTCCCCTTAACCCTCTCAGTGGCTTCCTAGAGGATAAGATTGGCTCCTGGGGCCCCCAAGTGCCTCTTCTGTACCAGGTTTTCCTCTAGCATGAGAGTGGAGAAGCCCTCCTGTCTCTGTGTCTTTGAACTGCTAGCTCCCTCCGTCTTAAATCCCCCTCAAGGTGAATTGACTCTTTCTCCCCTTTTCCTTCTCTCTAATGTCCTCTCCTTTCATTATCTACCTCTCTCTCTTTCTTTTTTCCTTCCTTTCTTTCATTTCTTTTTTTTTCCCACTAAGTACCTCAGGCTGGTCTTGAACTTGACACTCCTGCCTCTGACTCCTAAGTGTCCTAAGTGTATGTTACAGACAGACACCACCAAACCTGGCTTCCCCAGTAAATTTCTATACTCCACTTACTAAATATCTTCCTCAAAACTTTCCCTGAGCCCTCAGACAGCTCCCTCAGCTATGCCCAGAACTGAAGGCGTTGGTCATCACGCTTCCTGTGCCTGACGTTCACGGGTCTGTTTCTCTCAGTAAACTGTGAGGTCTCACAAGCCAGCAACTGTGTGACTCATCTCTCACCCCAAGTGACAGCACAGGTCCTTACTCATAACCAGTACTCCCTGGATGCCAGGCAGACTGACCAACATCTCCACCATTCTCAGCTTCTGTTGAGGCCCAGAAGAGTGACTGCAAGGGTCCCTGGACCCCTCAGCACAGCCACGAGCCTGGGAACTCACCCATGAGCTAAGATGCTGGAGCCCTGGAGCTTGAGGGTGTGGGCGAAGGCGAGAAGCCTGCAGCTGTCCTGCTGAAAGCGTCTCTGTCTGTGGCTGTGACCCCAGCAGACGTGCTGCCCAGCACAAGCTCCTTCCTTGTTTTTCATTAAACACTGGGCTCCTTAAAGGATGCTCTGGTAGGAACCCATTTGTGGCTAACTCCATGGGGGAAATTGGTGACGGCAGAAGAGAAGGTTGTATATAGTAGGAGTGTCTCTGGCTAGAGAATGGGAGAGCTGTTAGCAACACTGATTTTGATGTTGCTATTGTCTAGCTATACAGTCAGACCCACCTCAAACTCATGATCCTCCTGCCTCAGTTCCCAAGTGTTGAGATTACAGGTAAAAACCACCATCCCTGGTCTGCTGTTCTCTTCTAAATGCACCCTACACCTTAATGGTTACCAAGACACTTAAAGCCAGGCTGTGGTAGCTCACGCCTTTAATCCCAGAATTTGGGAGGCTGAGGCAGGTGGGTCTTTGTGAGTTTGAGGCCAACCTGGTGTACAGAGCAAGTTCAAGGACAGCCAGCAATACACAGAGAAACCTTGTCTTGAAAAATAAACAAACAAAGCCACTTCCATGACTATCATTTCCTTTAGCCAGTGGTCTACCCTGAGAGGCAGCTGAGGGAGGGTTGTGATTGTGTTGCTGCTGTTGTTATTATTATTATTATGGATTTTAGAGACAGGGCTTCTCTGTGTAACAGTCCTAACTGTCCTGGAACTAGCTCTTTTAGACAGGCTGGCCTCGAACTCACAGAGATCCGCCTGCCTCTGCCTCCCAAGTGCTGGGATTAAAGGCATGCGCCACCACCACCCATTGTTATTGTTATTATTAGAGACAGGGTTTTTCTGTGTATCCCTGGCTGTCCTGAAACTCCCTATGTAGACCTGGCTGGCCTTGGACTCAGAGATCTGCCTGCTTCTGCCTCCCAAGCTCTGGGATTAAAGATGTGAACCACTCAACTGGATTTAGGGATTATTACATATAGAAAGACTCTAATACCATCCTGAAAGGGAAAGTGAGTGGCTGACCTGTAGCCATGCACATTAAAAGCAAAGACCTGTTGAATTGAAGTAACTCTCCCAGGCCATTTATTTGGGGCTGGGGAGATGGTTGAGGGAGAAAGGATTTGGGACAGGGTCTTATGTAGTCCAGATTGGCCTCAAATTTACACAAGTTGTCAAGGCTTTCTGGGAACTCCTGATTCTCAAATACTGGAATTACAGATATGTGCAACCACACCTGGGTTAGGTTTTCTTGAAAAAGTAAAAACCCTGCTTAAAATAAGACCCATTTTCTAATAAACTAAGTCTGTAGAGTGACTTTAGTCACCTCATGGAAAATTTGGTTAGATGACATAGACTATTTCTCTTGATGTCTTGATTTATCTTGAGATGGCATCTCACGATTATTCAGGCTGCTTTGAACTCTGGATGCTCATACCCTAACCTCCTAAGTAGAAGGGATTATACATTTCTTGAATTTAATATATACTATATCTCAAGTTCATCTTATTCTAGAAATCGATGGGCTTCTTTAAGGGAATTTCCAAACCAACCAAGTATTGTATCTGCATGGCTTATCAAAGAGTGAGGGCTGATCTGTGTTTGAGCCACCCACTCACCAACCTATTCTTCCCACTGAGGCTGTCTGCAGCATGGCCTGTTACCTGATCAACCTTTGCTTCCTCTGCCTGTGATGGCCATGATTTACAGCCAAAGGAGTTTCCTCCCAAGACCACAGACAGAAGTGTCAGCATACTTGGTTGAGACTTTAATTTAACACCTACTGAGAATTCAATCAACTAATTAGGAAGGTTTCCCTTTCTTCATCCCATCCCCTAGAGATGGCTACATCCTTTAGGGTGTCATCTTGGGGAGTATATAGGAGAAGGAGATAATTAGGTTTTTGCTGTTGTTTTCTGTTTTCCTGGCAGGACCAGCCGTTGAATCTACAGCTTTAACTATGCTAGGCAAGCATTCTACAGAGCTACAGACCAGCCCGAGTGGTTTTTTGTTTGCTTGTTTTTGGCTTTTTTGAGACAAACATCTTGACTCATACCAATTTTTCTTGGATTCAGGTTATACCATTACATCTGGCTTGGAAAGAAGTCTGTTTTGGGATTTGAGACAGGGTCTCATAAAGCCTAGTTGGTCTTGAGTTTGCTGTGTAGTGGAAGATGACCTTGAACTTCTGATCACCTTGCCTCCACTTCCTAAGTGCACCACCACACCAGGGTTTATTCAGTGCTGGGAATCAAACCCAAGGTCTTGTGCATGTTAGGCAAGTTCTCCAGCAACTAAACCACATCCCCAGTTCTTGTTTCTGCTTGTTTGTTTTTAGTGTATTTGTGTGAATGTACGCTACCTTTGTGTAGGTGCCTATGTGTGTAGGATTCCCTGGAGTTCATTGTGAGTAAACTCATAGGGGTATAGGGAACTAAACTTGGGTCCTCTGGAAGAACAGGAAGTGCTCTTCTTAATCACTGAGTCATCCATCCCTCCAACCCTTAGTTCTTGTCTTTTAAAGCAGGTCTCATGTAGCCCAAACTGGTCTTGAATCCACTGTGAGGCCAAAGGCGATTTTGAAATACTGATCTTCTTGACTCCAACTCTTGAGTACTCAGTGCTGAGACTGTAGATGCGGACCATCATGCCCAGCTAAGAAGGGAGGCCTTTCCTCTAGATGCAAGGTTTTACTGTGTAGTTCAGGCTACACTGAAATGTACTGTGTAGGCCAGGCTCTCTCAGAACTCATTTGGCAGTCCAGGTTAGCCTGGGACTCATAGTGATCTGCTTGCCTCAGCTTCCCTTGAGCCAGGGTTATAGGCATGAGCTATCTATCATGTCTGCCAGAACAGAGTGTTGTTGGCATGTCAGAATACATACAAGGTGACCTGGAAGGGCAGTCTGCATTAGCTAGATAAATCAAATTATTTAAGATATTGACCCTGGGCATGGTGGTACACACTTGTAATCATTACATTTGGGAGGCTGACAGGAACATAAGAAGTTCAAGGTCAGCCTGGCAGTGGTGGCACACGTCTTTAGTCCCAGCATTTGGGAGGCAGAGACAGGAGGATCTTTGTGAGAGTCACGCCAGCCCGCTCTACAGAGTAAGTTCCAGGACAGGACTGCCAGGATTGTTACACAGAGTAATCCTATCTCAAAAAAATCAAAAAAAAAAAAAAAAAAAGAGGGGAAAAAAGGCTCAAGGTCATCCTTACATTATACATTATATATCAAGTTCGAGGTCAGCCTGGGCTACTTGAAACTTCTTTCTTTTCCTTTTTATGTTTATTTGTGTGAGGCCGCATGAGCTTACATTGTGCCTGCCAACCGTTATCAGGCCAGGCAACTGTGATGAGCCAGTTAAGTGCTCTTAATCACTGAGCCATCTTCCCAGCCCAAAACTTGTCTTCAAATTTTCTTTTCTTTCTTTATTTTCATTCTTTCTTTCTTTCTTTTTTTTTTTTTGTTTGGTTTTTCGAGATAGGGTTTCTCAGTGTAGCTTTGGAACCTGTCCTGGAACTCACTCTGTAAACCAGGATGGCCTCAAACTCACAGAGCTCCACCTGCCTCTGACTCCCAAGGGCTGGGATTAAAGGTGTGAACCACTACCAACCAGCTAAACAAAAACTGTTTTAAGCTAGGTGTGGTGGAGCATGCCTCTAACCCCAGAGGGTGAGAGGCACAGACAAGAGAATCAGAAGTTTAAGGTCAGTCTTGACTTTTTTTTTTTTTTTTTTTTTTTTCGAGACAGGGTTTCTCTGTGTTGCTTTGGAGCCAGTTCTGGAACTAGCTCTTGCAGACCAGGCTGGCCTCGAACTCACAGAGATCCGCCTGCCTCTGCCTCCCGAGTGCTGGGATTAAAGGTGTGTGCCACCACCGCCCGGCTTGCCAGTCTTGACTTTACAATGAGTTCTAGGCCAGCCAGGGCTTCATGAGACACTGTCTCATGTAAAAAACAACAACAACAACAAAAGAGATAAACAAAACACACTGCCAGGCTTCTGCCGGCTTTCCAGTATGAGAACAATACATTGTTCATGTGTCCCAGCTGAGCCAGAACAGAAGTGAAGAGCATCTCAGTGGCATCATACACCCTGCTCACGTGATTCAAGAGCCCAGGTTCTGGCCAGGCATGAGGGTGTGTTCTTTTAGTTCCAGCACTTGGAAAGCTGAAATTGGGGTATTCTGAGTTCAAGACCAGCCCAGGCTATAGAGAGCTTCCGGTCAGCCTGGGCTACATAATGAGATCCTGTCTGAAGAAAAGCAAAGGAAAGCCCACAAGATAGCTCAGCAGGTAAAGGCACTTGCCACCGAGCCCGACAGACGCCCCAGGTTTGATCCCTGGGAACCCACAGTAAAAGGAAGAGAGACCAACTTCTGGTCTTTACTTGGGCATCATGGCAAGTATGGGGACCCTGCAAATACTCCGTGTAATTTAAAGATGGCACAGAAGAAAACGAAAGAAGGAAGGGAAGGGAAAGGGGCAAAGTGAGGCCCAAACTCTGTGTACTGCGCCATATACTCTTCTGCTGGTGTCCCCAAGAACGCTGTAACCTAGGAAAGCTGCGTGTTTTATGTTCTGTGTGCCATCCAGCGTCTGGGCAGAAGGCTTTCCAGACAGAGAAAGTGTGAATCATGCCAGTGGTTCCTGCAGTCCTTGAGGACGACTGTTCCTCCTGGGTTTGCTTTCATTTTGCTCTTGATCGTCAAGGACATTCTGACATTTAAACACAAGCGTAAGAAGTGCCGGCCCAGCGAAATGACTCAGTGGGTAAAAGCGCTTGCCACGGAGACTGGCGGTTTGAGTTTGATCCCCAGGAACCCACATGGTAGAAGGAGAGAACCGGCTCATGTGGGTTGTCCTCTGACCTCCACGAGCATGCTGTGGAACTTGTGTTCCCTCCCCTGATTCTTACACAAATAAAAATAAACGTGATAAAAGGAACACGACTCTTGGCCAGGTGTGTTGACTCATAGCTGTAGTACCAGTTGAGGCAGGAGGATTGCCACAAGTTTTCTGCCATTGTAAATTACATCACATTGTTTGAGGCCAGCCTGAGCTGCAAAGCAAGATCCTGGAGAGAGAGAGAGAGAGAGAGAGAGAGAGAGAGAGAGAGAGAGAGACTGGGTGATGGCAGCACACACTTTAAATCTCTGCACTCAGGAGGCAGAGGCAGGTGAATTTCTGTGAATTTGAGGCCAGCCTGGTCTACAGAGTGAGTTCCAGGATAGCGAAGGCTGTTCCATAGAGAAAAGGACTGACTCAAAAGGGGTAGGGGGAGGAAGGGAGGAGAGAGAGAGATTTTTGCTGGTGTGGACCCTCCTTTCGGTCTGTGTAGGCTTGTTATCCCTTCACGTGCCAGGGAATGTGAGTCTTTGCTCTGTGGTTCCCAGACAAAAGTCGGCTAAGGCTGAACATGGCTGGCCTCTCTGTTTTTATTTTTCACTTTTTGAGTCAGGGGGTCTCACGTCACTCAGAACTTGTAGACAAGGATGACCTTGAATTCCTGATCCTCCTCTTCCATCGGAATGCTCACTGTACGGTGCATGGCCCCCCCCCCACCCCCAGTGTGGGGAAGGAAGCCAGGGCTTCACACATGGTAGGTAAGCACCGAACTACACCCCCAATCCCACTCTGGATTTGAGAAAGAACGAGAAAGCGTGAGAACAACAAATGGCCGCAATTCGGAGCACGGAGAAGCACAGCCTCACCTGGAATGTTCCCAGGATACAGGCAGAGAAAACCAGACCAGAGCAGACCAGATCCTGAGCATCCTCTGTTAAAGGTGCTTATGGTTGCTTAGGAGCATGTCAAGCAAGAAAGACCTGCTTGCTCTTGAAGTAATTCCTCCCCATTCCCTCCCCCCCTCCCCCCGCCCCCGCCTCCACCTGGCTAAAAATACAACCCGGGTGTCACTGGGTAATAACAAAGCACACAGGAAAAACCCTAACATTTGTTGAGCAGAAGGCAATAGACTATCAATTAGCTAAGTGTTTGGTATGCAAACACTCTCAGTACTTAAGTCACCCAGAGGAGGAGTCAAAGGGAAGAGGAAACAGAAGATCCGAGGATTAGGGAGCAGACTGGTTCCCTCCAGGGAAAGCACCAGAGCCAGAGCTCAGGGCCCAGCAGACCGGTCAGAATCACAGTTACCATCCTGGTCCACCAGAGGCACCAGTAGCCTCATTGGTTCACACAGAGGCTGTACTGAGTACATCTGTCCCTTCCCTGGATCCTCGGGCCGTCACCGGCATTGGAATGTCTCCTACGAGTCGGAATCTGCTGTAGGTAATTACAGCTCTAAACTCCAGCTCCAGGGGACAGAATCTGCTAGAAGCAGAGTGTTGAAATTTCCAAACGAATGAGGATAGACATCAGTCTAGGTTCTAGTACATAGTCTACGTAGGGTTAAAATTCGAGGGGTGAATCCAGCCAGAATCGAACAACTGAGCATCTAACTGTCGACCTCAGAGAGCAGCTGATTGGATAAGGCGGGAATCATTTCTGTCCTTCACTCTAATTCTTTGAAGCATAAAGCAGCCCCAGCAAAAGACAGTTAGTTTAAGTTCAGAACGGATCTGAACTTGGTTTCCAAGTCCGGTGATGGTAAATCAGTAGCCAGGAGTGGTGGGTGGGGCTATAATCCCAGCACAAGGCATACTAAGGTGGAAAGGTCTGGAGGTGGGGGGCGCTAGTTGGAGCTATATAAAGGAGACCCTCCCTCATTGAAAACCAAACATACAAATAAATTTTAAAAATTATGTATGTCTTATTGTGATGGGGATTGAATTTAGGCTCCAGTTCTAGCTGATTTTTTCACCCCTCGGGTTTTAGCTTCCCTACATACACTATGTTCTGGAACCTAACCTCATGGGGATTGCCAGGCAAACACTCCACCACTGAGCTACATTCATAGCCCTCTTTATTTGTTTGCTGCTGTTTTTTTTTTACTTTATTTATTTTGCAAAGCAACAAGGAAACATTATTCAAAAGCAAAGTGATACTGCAGATGCAAAAATTACACTGCAAATGAGGAGCAGGCCACCCCAGTAAGAAAATACTCTGGAAAATAAACTTAACACTCCCTTTAAACTTATTTATTTAGCCAGGCAGAGGCAGGCAGATCTCTGTGAGTTCAAGGTCAGCTTGGTCTACAAATTGAGTTCCAGGGCCACCAAGGCTACACAGAGAAATCCTGCCTCAAAATATCACCCAAATAATAAATAAATCTTTAAAAATGATTTATTTAATTTTTTTTTGAGATGAGGTCTCACTGTAGATTTCTGGCTGGCCTGGAACTTGCTATGTAGACCAGGTTGGTCACCAACTCACAGTCTTCCTCCCAAGTCCTGGCTTAAAGTCATGTGCCACCACATGCAGTGGTCTCTTTAGAATTGTTGTAGTTCTGGCTGTCCTAGAACTCACGGTGCAAACCAGGCTGGCCTCAGACTCACAGAGACCCACCTGCCTCTGTCTGTTGAGTGCTGGGATTAACGGTGTGCACCACTATGCCCAGCTTCTTTTGATTTTTGAGGCAAGGCTTCATGAGTCCCAGGCTGTGTAACAGATGAGAAGGCTTTTATTTTGATAGGGCTGGTACTTATTTAAATGTGTTTTAGAAGAAATATAACTTGTCATGCCACTGGCCTGCGGTTTCAGAGATGATGTTTATGGCTTCCTACTCACAACAGTGACATAAACATTCCATTTTAAACACTTATGGAAAAACGAGTTTATTCAAGGACAAATATTAAGTAATAATGCAAGAGAAATGAAGATAGAATATTAACAACCTGAAAATTGTGTTGCTGCTTCATCAGGCCAGGGGACAAGGTGGATGGGCTGCTAACAGGGACCTCAGAATGTCAGCCAGTCAGTTTCGGCTGCCTCTGAGTCTAGCAGACACTGATCTATCGCTGGGCCTCCACATCCTTGTCTATGGTCCTTGTCTAGGAAATGCAGGGAAGCCCTCCTTAGCTTTGTGATTTGGTGTTTCTGATTGTTTAATGCTATCGAGCGCACAAACCATACAGTGAGGAGACCTTTGTGGCAGGCACTGTGTTGGAAGCTGTCAATAAGTCACTTTGTTTTGTTTTGTTTTTCGAGACAGGGTTACTCTGTAGTTTTGAAGCCTGCCCTGGAACTTGCTGTATAGATAAGGCTGGCCTCAAACTCACAGAGATCCGCCTGCCTCTGCCTCCTGAGTGGTGGGATTAAAGGCATACACCACCACCCAGCACAAATCACTATTCTTAATCCTCATAAGAGCCCTGAAAGGTGCTCTAATGTCCATACGGGAGAGTTGGCACTGGGAGACTTGCAGTAGTTGACCCAGCATCTTGAAGAATCTGATTTGTTGAACTAAGGCCTGATTCCTGCTGCGTGTGTGTCCCTCTGTTCACTGCTGTGTCCCAGGACTTTATTCCTGTGTAGTGGCATTTTATTTGTATTTTAATAAATAAAGCTTGCCTGAAGAACAGAAAAGTAAAAGAGTCATATTGGACAGCCTCACAGGTAGCAACAACACACACCTTTAATCCAAGTAGCCACACTACCTTGCCATAGAAACCAGGCGGTAGTGGTGCACGCTCTTAATCCCAGAGCTCGCTGGGCGGTGGTGGCGCACGCCTTTAATCCCAGCACTCGGGAGGCAGAGGCAGGCAGATCTCTGTGAGTTCGAGGCCAGCCTGGTCTACAAGAGCTAGTTCCAGGACAGGCTCTAAAGCTACAGAGAAACCCTGTCTCGAAAAACAAAAACAAAACAAAACAAAAAAATCCCAGAGCTAGGGAGGATTATAAAACGGGAAGAGACAGCTCTCAGTCTCATTCTTATTCTGAGGTTTCCTGGAGGCAGAGTCACCATTTTCGGACTGAGGAAGAGGTAGAGCCAGTGTTTTGCTGCTTTGCTTTTCTGGTCTTCAGGTTGAACCCCAATATCTGTCTCTGAGTTTTTATTGACTGTGCTTCAACCATGTTCACTTCTTTTTTTTTAATCTTTTTTTAAAAATTTATTTATTATGTATATAGTGTTCGGTGCACCTGATCTCATTATAGATGGGTGTGAGCCATCATGTGGTTGCTGGGAATTGAACTCAGGACCTCTGGAACAGCAGTCAGTTCTCTTAACCTCTGAGCTATTGCTCCAGCCCTCACCTCTTTTTTAAAATGTTAAAGATTTATTGATTTTATTTTCTGTCTATGAGTATTCTGTCTTCATGTATGTATGGATGTTTAGCACACACTTGCCACAGAGGTCAGAAGAGAATGTTGGGTCCCCTGGAACTGGAGTTACGAATGGGTGTGAGCCACCATGTGAGTGCTGGGAACCAAATTCAGGCCCCTCTGCAAGAGAACAAGGGCTCTTTGTTGTGGTTTTCGAGACAGGATTTCTCTATATAGTAGCTCTGGCTGCCCTGGAACTTCCTCTGTAGACCATACCTTGAATTTACAGAGTCTCACCCGCCTTTGCCTCCCAAGTGCTGGGATTAAAGGTGTGCACCTCTCTTACTTTTCTATTTTTAGGCTTTGAGGGTCAGGAGGAGTAGCCTTTCTATACCCAGCAGCTGGTATAGTTCTGGGCACAGACTGGAGAGAGACTAAGTGTGATGGGGGGAAAGGCAAAAAGGAGGATTTTGTCTCCTTATGGTATTGAGCACCATGGGAATAGACTTGAGAGGCAGGAGAGCAAGGTACGTAAGGAAAGGGCCAGCCTCTCAGTCCAAATTGTCTATCTTTGTCACCGAGGATGTCATCCTAGACAGCTTTAACTGTCAACACGACATAAGCACTGGAGGAGGGCCCACTAGAGGAACTACACAGATTGAGTTGTATAAATGGAGGTTTCTCTGTCCCGCCTTGTGTAGCAGTCACTTCTAAATAATCACTCAGAGGCTTAATATTAATTATAAACTGCTTGGACTATAGTTCAGGTTTATTACTAACTAGCTCTTAGATTTTAAATTTACCCATTTCTTTGTTTGTTTGTTTTGTTTTGTTTTTCGAGACAGGGTTTCTCTGTGTAGCTTTGGAGCCTGTTCTGGAGCTCCCTCTGTAGACCTGGCCTTGAACTCACAGAGATCCACCTGCCTCTGCCTCCCGAGTGCTGGGATTAAAGGCATGTGCCACCATTCCCCAACTATCCATTTCTAATAATCTATGCATTGCTATGTGGCTGTGACTTTTACCGGACCACTGGTATCTTGTTTCTTGGGCAGTTGGTTTGTGTCTCTCTCGACTCTGTCCTTTTTTTCCCTATATTCAGTTTGACTTTCCAGCCTAGCTATAGTCTGCCTTAATATAGGCCAAAGCAGCTTTTATTATCAACCAATGAGCGCAACATATATTCACAGCATAGGAGGGCTATCCCACAACAAGGTTGTCCTGTGGGCATGTCTGTGGGGGATTGTCTTGATTGTTAATTGATATAGAAGGACACAGCCCACTGTGGGTGACACCATTCCCTAGACAGATGGTCCTGTACTGTATAAGAAATCTAGTTAAGTATGAGGTTTCATGATCCAGTAAAGCTCCACTCCCCTGTGGTTTCTGTTGTACTTTCTTGGCTGTGGATGAGTTCCTTGGTAATGCTATAGAATAGCAAGCATGCCTGGCTTCAAGTTCCTTCCCTTCACTCAATGATGGATTGTAACTCAGAAGCTAAAGGAAACCCTTTCTTCTCCTAAGTGTTTTATCACAGCAATGAGTGGACCTAGGGCTTGGGCTTAGTGCCTGTGCTTCAGTGGCTTCTTCTATACAATGGAGACCTCAGTTGTACCAGCCTGGAAGGATGGTATAAAGAGTTTTACCATACATGAAGTATGTAGGACAGTATCTAGGATACAGCGAGCAAAGGCTTAATATATATTAGTTATTACTATTATTTCTGTGAAATAAAGTGAAGGATATACCCTTATCATGAAAAAAAATACAAGAAGCTATTATATCAAAGAGAGCTCTGTTATCCTTTCGGTTCCGGCTGATGACCAAGGCCAGGGTCATCAGAGGCTACAACCTGCAATGTCCTCACCTTTTCATTTCCGTGGTAGCAGCATTAGGTATCCATCTCTACCCTTAGAACATAGATATATCAATATAAAAGGATCAGGGTGTAGCTAGGTATGGTGATGCTGGTGTATACTCTCAGCACTTGGGACGCTGGAGACGAGGGTGGTGAACTCAAGGCCAACCTGCATGAAAGGTCTGGTCTCCAATAAACAACAGCAGGCCAGATAGTGGTGGCGCACGCCTTTAATACCAGCACTCAGGAGGCAGAGGCAGAGAGATCTCTGTGGGTTCAAGGCCAACCTGATCTATAGAACTAGTTCCAGGACAGCTAGGGCCACACTGAGAAACCCTGCCTCAAAACCACCCCCATCCCCCACCAAAAAAACAGCAGACATTTATTCAATGTTTGGTGAACGTATATAGCATAGCAGATGTATTTATATATGAAAAATAAAATATGTGCTTGTTAGTGAAATCATGGTTCTGAAAAGAGAGCTCATTCTAGATAAGAAAAGGCAGTGGAATTGTAGAATCAGTCTGTCTCTTTTGAAATTATGGGATGTTATTTAAACTATAGTTTCTTACCAGTGAAATGGGAATAATATTGTCTGGCAGAGGTCATTCGGGTAAGTGCTGGGTACCCACTTCGAGCTCATCATCTGGTCAGCATCATCAAAGGTTTTGTGATGTAGACACTTACTGCCTGGATGGCTGAGCACAGGGAAGAATACACTAACCGAAGGTACTGGGCATGCTGAAAAGATCCAAGGAGAAATAGGGAAGGCAAGTGGTGCTGTTTGACTGGAATGGGAGAGAACACTGGGAAGCTCACATTAACTGTTGGACCAAGGTTAGTCTTTCTTCCACAGGCATGCTGGGACTTTATGGGATTCTAAGCAGGGTGATGGTGGGTTCAATGCCAGCAATAGGGGAAATCTTTAAGCTATTTGTTCAGGATGGGCTGGGAGAGTGAGCAGAAATAGAGGGTTAATAAACCTCTTCTGAAGCTTTCTCCATACTTTCTAACAAAGCGGTGGGAAAGGTAGAGGCAGTATGAGGAGGAACAGGGATGATGGAGGGACATTGGCGAGTTAGAGTTTATGAGGCTGTTTAAGAAGCCGGACTGCCAGGTGTGGTGGCACCTATCGTTAGCTTCAGCACTCTAGAAGCAGCGGTCAGCCTGTCCTACAGAGTGAGTTCCAGGCAAGGCAAGGCTGTACATAGTGAGACCCTGTATAAAAAAGAAGAGAGAGAAGGCGGAGGAGGAAGAGCAGCAAGAGGAAAAGCTGGGCCTGGGTGGCACAGCCTGAATCACAAATCCTAGCTGTTTTGGAGGCTGAGTCACGTCAGTTACAAATTCAAGGCCTACTTGGCTGCAGAGTAAATCCAAGGCCAGTCTGGGCAATTTAGTGAGCAACCTGTCTCAAAATAAAAAGTCTTAGAAAAACAAAACAAAAATTCTTGTCATTAAAAAAAAGAAAGAAAGGACCCAGAGTGTAGCTCAGTAGTAGGGTACTTAACTAGCATGTACAAGGCCCTGGGTTCAAGCTCAATCCTGACAAAAAATATATTTTCTAGCCGGGCAGTGGTGGCGCTCGCCTTTAATCCCAGCACTTGGGAGGCAGAAGCAGGCAGATCTCTGTGAGTTTGAGGCCAGCCTGGTCTACAGAGCTAGTTCCAGGACAGGTTCCAAAGCTACAGAGAAACCCTGTTTCGAAAAAAACAAAAAAATATATATATATTTTCTGTTCATCCCCCAAATAATATCAAGATGATCTCTCTTAAGAAGTCTTTGACTGCTACTCTTTATCTTGTTTAGATGTCGCTTCTCTTTCTTTCTTTCTTTCTTTCTTTCTTTTTTTTGAGGGACTCTCATGTAGCCCAGGATGACCTTGAACTCACACTAAGTAGTCAAGGATGGCCTGGAACTTCTGGTTCTCCTGATCCTGGGATTATAGGGATGTAGTACCTCACCTATTCTATGAAGTGCTGGGGGTCAAATTGAAGAGATCATGCAGGACAGACAAGCACTCTATCAGCTGAGCATAGCCTCAACTCAGCTGCACTACGGTTTAAGCATCTCAAGACAGCATCTGACATCTATTTGTCCCTGAATGATGGAACTAATAGTGCATCCTCAGGTCCTTCTCCTCCCACACCTCTTCACCAGGTAAGAAGTGGAGCAGAGTGGTGGTCCGCATGCCTAGCAAGGTGCAGAGTATGCTAGCTGTTCAACTTCTGTTCTTCAGCGTTTCTGCAGCTAGCATACTCTGAGCACTTCCTCATAGCTCACTCGACAAGATCGTGGCTTCTCGAAGGTGTTCATCTCCACTCTCCTCTTCCTCCTCACAGGCTTGCTCTTTTACTCCCTAACTGTGGCTGGAGTTGGCTGAGGATGCGTCCCTGTTTCTCTCGACTTTATCCTTTCTTCTTAGAAGCTGAGTCAACCATCTACTCTCAGCTATTATAGCTATGCAGTAGTACCAACATAAATGAGTACAAAGATCCCATTGTCAAGTATTCCCTGATGATCATTCTTTGTGGCCAAGAGGTCTGCACCTTGCAGCTGTAGAATACATTATCTGTGTGTGCAGGGCAGCATCTGGGTGACTAGAGACAGCCCTTGTTATCACACAACCACAGACTGAGAGGGAAACAGGAGCCAGCAAGCCCCTTCCATTCTCTGAGGAACAACAAGAAGTTTCAGAAAGTATTCTGTCAAGAAAGGAGAGCAGCCAGGTGGTGGTGGCACACGCCTTTGACCCAGCACTCGGAAGGCAGAGGCAAGTGGATCTCTGTGAGTTGGAGGCCAGCGTGGTCTACAGAGTGAGTTCCAGGACAGCCAAGGTTACGCCGTTGAGGCTCCTCCCTGGACAGTTCTACCGCAGCGTGCTTTAGGAACAGGCCCAGGTGTCTCACTGGAGCTCTCCGTAGCGTGCAATGAATGTTGCCCAGAGGTGTGGGCCTCACATCTGCACAGAGCTCCCTATTTCTTAAAGAGCGCTTGTGGGCTTCTTAATCCTCAGAGAATCTGCTTTGTTTTTCTGTTTTACAAGGAGTGAAACTGAGTAGGGGAAAGAATGACGGGACTATATCCCAATTACTCTGTGAGGAAATGGCTCAGCCCTTGCCCTTTGCTCTTTTGGGTGACTTCAGACCCTGTTCACATGGCCGTCATAGCCGCAAGCTAGCGAGGAGTGATGGCTCTAAGCAGACCAAGGCTCTCATGCTTTAAGGGGTCTAAAATTCTGTCAGTCAGGGATGCAGGCCTGTAATTCTAGCAACTTGGGGAGCTGGGGTAGGAGGATCGAAAGTTTAAATCCAGGGCTGGTGAGATGGCCCAGTGGGTAAAGGCACTTGCTGCCCAGCCTGACCCTTGGTGCGATTCCCAGAATCTATATGATGTAAGGAGTCTGAACCATGGTGTATATGGGTGCACACACACACACACACAGACACACACACATACACACACACTCAAATAAATGATTTTTTTTTAAAGAACAACAAAGACTCCCTGTCTAGCCTAAAATGATGCTATCTTTTTCTAATCAGCTTTGCTATTGACTAAATTACATCTGCTCCAGTACTGCGCCACCTTCAAACAGACCTTCAGCAGAGGTTCTCAACTGTATGCCTCCTTCCCTTCCACATTTCCAGTCCCTCTGGGCTTCGGCAAGACCCAGCCAAGACCTCTCTCCTTAGCTAGACCCGCTCCAGGTGGGCAGACAGGAGAAGCATCCCTTCTCTTGATACCCAGCTTTGTATAGTTCTCGAAGGGCCGGGTTTGGAGGCTGAAGGCCCAGTTTCCCAGCTCAAACGGTCAGCCTAGCTCTGTGACCTTAGTCACACCAGTGTCCTCACGGAGTTTCTTGGTTTGAGAAGGGAGGACAGAAAGAACTGTGTTGTAAGCATGCCGCAAGGACCCAGTGAAATGCGGAATGAGGCCCTTTGCTAGGTTAATTGTCTGTTTTTGCCATCTTGAAAAATCTTAATGATGTTCAAAGGAAGAGACCTGGGTTTCCATTTTGCCTTGGGGCCTCAGCAAATTATGTATCCAGTCTAACCTGTATGTCCACAGCCAAATCTATGTTTAACCTCCCTGGATGCGTAGCCTGTAATTAGCTGGGTTGAATTGTTAGGAAAGAAACTGTTAGGGCAGTCTCCGGGCCCTCCTTTACTCCACACCAGCAAAGTCTGATGTGAGTTTAAGGGAGACGTCGGTCTTCCCCAACTGAACAGCCTTCCATCTGGCTTCCAGTCCACCCTGCTCTTCTGGTTCTCGGTCCCTTGACTGTTCCCCTGGCTGTGCTCTCACTCTGGGGCAGCACATTCATATTATATCGCTTATCTCCCCACATCTTCCCCTCCTGGTCAGGACGACTCCATCCTCCCAGCCATTCAGACCCAAACCCTTGTCTTTGGCTTTCTCAACCCACGCCCCTTTTGTAATTAACACGGCCACTGTGCTATTTTCTGACCACTGCTTCACCATCACCCTTGAAGTCCAAGCTGCGTCATCTGTCACTTGGATCATGGAGATGCCCTTCTGACTGCTCTCCCTGGTTTACCTTCTTCCCGGCCCACACAGAAGCCAGAACCACCTTTTAAAGTCAGGAGTCAGATTGTGTTAGTCCTCTGCTCAACTCATCCATGACTGTCCGTCCCAATAGATTCCACTGAGCCTTCTCCTTATCCCTCCCTCTCCTTAGGCCCTCTGCCTGGGAGATCTCTGGGCTGTCAGCATTCTGGGTCTTCTCCTTCCTCCCCAAGTCAAAGTCTACCCTCCCACAGCAGCCATCAGCAGCCCCCACTGACTGTCCTTTATTCTTATTTATTTTTTTTTTATTTTTGAGACAGGATTTCTCTGTGAAGCTTTGGAGCCTGTCCCAGAACTCGCTCTGTAGACCAACCTGGCCTCAAACTCACAGAGATCTGCCTGCCTCTGCCTCCCAAGTGCTGGGATTAAAGGCATGCGCCACCACCGCCCATCCCATCCCTTTATTCTTATCCCGGCATTCCTGGCTATTACTGTCATCAGATACACGGATACTGCTTGCTTTCTGTCCCTCTTTTACAAACTGTAGACTATTGCCGGGTGGTGGTGGCACATGTCTTTAACTCTAGCACTTGGGAGGCAGAGGCAGGTGGATCTCTGTGAGTTAGAGGCCAGCCTGGTCTACAAAAATAGTTCCAGGACAGTCAGGGGTACAGAAAGAAATCCTGTCTCAAAAAACAAAACATAGACAAAACAAAACAACAACAACAAAAAAACACACCTGAAAACTACATAATGTCAGGGATTTTTTTTTTAAACAGGCCTCACTTAGTCCAGGATGACCTTATACTTTCCACACTCCTACCTCAGCTTCCTAGAGCTGGGCATTGGGTGAGTGGCAATGGCAAGAATTCTAGAATGACTGATGTTTTACTGTTTTAAGTAAATTACAGCAGCCACTGTCCCTCATCCCAGGAAGCTGTCCCCACACACTGCAGTGTGGGCACTACGGAGATGACAGGGGCCAAGCCTCCTTCAAGATCATGTTATGGGGACAAACAGGTGGCTCAAGACTGGTATTTGCCCATTCTGCCAAGAGTTTGAGCCCAGAGGGAGGGTTCATGTACATATACACGTATCTCTAAAATAAGGCAGCTTTTGTTTAAAAGATCTGGCCTTATAGGTAGAATGCAAAACTCTCACATTCTGGTAATAAAGCTAAACTTTTCTATAGACAGAGGGACCCTAAGTTAGGCTTGCAAAATAACAGTGTGGTTATTTCTGTCCCAAATTCCCGCTCTTGACTGCTTATCACGCTAGAGACACCTTGCCTGGCTTCCAATCTAGTTCCCTCCAAAGCATCTCCACTGATCTCCCCCGCCCAGCATCACCCTCAGTTTGTTAACTTGAGACCCCACCCTCTGGAGTTCTTCTTCGCCCTGTTTCTAGATACAAGGGAAGTGGGGCGGAGACAGAGAATGGTGCTGGGGAGTTGTCATGAGCACAAAAGACCTAAGTTCTATTTCCTTCCATTAAAGATGTGTGTCCTTGGGCTGGCAATGTGGCTCAGTTGGTAGAGTACTTGCCTAGCATTCATAAGGTCCGAGGTCCCATTTCAGCACCAAAAGGGTATGGTGGTGCCCACCTGTAATTCCAGTACTCCTGGCACTTGGGAGATGGGGGCAGAAGCATCAGATGTTCGAAACTCATCCTGGGATGCATTAGACCCTGATTTTAAGAAAGGAAAACATGTCCCCTGTCCCTTTGGAGTACTCAGATTTCAGGGACTATAGTGCCCACTTCTGACAATTTTGCTCAGAAGGTAGCACAGAGTGGACATCCTGTCTAGTCTGCTACATCCCTGAACAGGTGTCAAGAGCTCTGGAGAAAATCTGATTTAGAAGTACCTCTGCCATCCTCTGAAGCTGTTCTCAGAAAGATTTTACAATAACTAGTCTACAATAGTATTGAACTATCACCCAACTATTAAGAATGAAAACATTCTAGGACAAAACATGGTGGCACATGACTTTAATCCCAGCACTCAGGAAGCAGAGGCAGACAGAATTCTGTGAGTTATAGGCCAGCCTGGCCTACATACTGAGTTCCAGGACAGCCACAGCTATGTAGAGAGATCCTGTCTGAAAACAAAACAAAACAAAAAACAAACAAACATCCCAACATTTAAAATGCTGATTTAGATTATAGAACACATAATTTTCAAAATTATATTGAGACCTTTAATCCTATACAAGAAAAATCCAAAAAATTTAAGAGGTAGATTGTAGAAAATACCTGTTATTATTCTCTAAGAGGCTCCTCTGACTAGCACCCTGCTTCAGAGTTACCTGAACTTTAATTGGTTTACATAAGAGAAAGATCAAGGAACTAAGAAATAAATGCTCATTCAGTACAAAGATACAGTTTAGTGGCAGGGCCTTGGGTGTTTGCTATGTCTAAGAACTTATTCCTCAGTTAGCATGGTGACACACATATGCAATCATAGCACTCAGGAAGCAGAGGCAGGAGGATGGTGAGTTGAGCTCTGCCTGGGCTGTAGAGGAGATCTTGTCTCAAAGCAAACAAGAAAAAAAAGTAAACTAGCATTTGGCAGATCGACTTATAGTTTAAACTCACTAAGAAACCCATGTGCACCACCACATTCAGCTGGTCACCCCCTTTGCATGTATTTTACTATATGCACATAGAGAGAAGGTATATACATTCATATGTACATAAAGAGAAAGAAGGTGGCAGGAGAGACACAGAGAGAGGAAGAAGTTCTCATGTAGCCCAGCCTGGCCCCCAGCTCCATATGGAGCTGAGGGTGACCTTGAACTTCTAATCCTTCTGCATTTACCTTCCAAGTTCCAGGATGACTGTGTGTTACTATGCTGGGCTCACACTTTTCCTATTAGTAAAGCAGCTAACATTTATGGAGGTTAGATACCAAAAGTACCAGTTATCAGTGTGCTAGGCATACGGAAGATGTCTTCCATAACTAAAGAGACTTCACCATCCCTGCGAACCCACAAAGCCAGGGCTATTGTCTCTGTGTTCCAGGTCTGTGCTGGCTTCACTCTAGCTTGAACTCAAGAGGCTCTGGAATCCAAACCTTTTTCCTCTTAGTCTAGCTCCAGAATACAATGGGTCCTGTGTCTCCTGATGTTGGCTTCTGTGTTCCCTCCTTTGCTGAGCCACGGTCCCCTGAGCCCCTCTCCTTCATCAGTCTGGTGATCATTGGAGAGAGAGCAGTTCCTTTGACTTCAGCTTCATTTCTGGCACAGAATGCCGTGTCTTTTCACTCAGAGAGGCTTTCCAGCTTCCCCTGGGTGAATTGACAGCAGGTTTCACTAGTCGTTCTGAGTGGTTGAGCACAAGTGTAGAGATTAGCTTTGAATGTCTAGTTAGGGCTTTGTGTCTATTTCCTGTCTATTCTAGGGAGATACACAAAAAGACTTGCTAATAGTTTACAACAGGGTAAGGTGAAAAGAGTCACATCCAGGAAGATTAATCAATAGCTAACTCCACAATCTTCAATGTTGTAAGAAATGTTTGCCGGTGGTAGTGGCGCACCAGCAGGCAGATCTCTGTGAGTTCGAGGCCAGCCTGATCTACACAAAAGAGTTCCAAGGACAGGCTCCAAAGCTACATAGAGAAACCCTGTCTCAAACCCACCCCCAACCAAAAAAAAAAAAAAAAAGAAAAAAAAGAAAAGAAAAAGAGGAAATGTATGAATTAGGCAAGAGAGTGACTATTTACTCATTTTGCAAACAGAGGCACAGGAAAGGGATGTGGGTTGCTCTGGGCCACTGAGTTGATCAGCACCTAGACCCAGGGTTCTTTCTATACTCAGTCATCTCCATTCATAAAAAAGTCACCACTCTAGCCACAGCCCGGAGTGCACAAGCCCCAGTCATCCAGTGCCTTAAAAAGGAATCCAGGTACATACTGGCACAAGGAACCACATGGTTGCTGGGCAGGAGGCTGCACATGCCTGACTGTGCCACAGGGGGTTCCCTGGATAAATATGGAGCTTGCAGGATGACAGGGCCAGCCCCAGCCATTCCCCCCTTCACACCTGCGCAGTGCGATAAAGAAAAGTAGAATTTACTCACAGCTGTGGTCTAACCAGATAAAACTTTTAGGCGGGAAGTGACAAGCAATCTTGAGTGTGTGTGTGTGTGTGTGTGTTTTTTAAGTGTTAGTTTTGACATTTTACAAAAAGCTTTTAGGGTGCTGGTGAAGTCAGAGCGAATACCAAGAAGGTGGTGTGCCGAGATGGACGTGGGGAAGGATGACTCTCATCTGAAGCTCCTCCAGACACCTGAACGTCATCCACAGAGAGCCCGTGCTCCAGGTAATGACAGACCTGCAGAGGTAGTGGCTGCGGGGGGCATGTTATTTTCCTCTTTTATTGATTAGGTATAAAAGAGCAACGGGATACATCCATGGGAAGTGGACTGTGACCCGTTGAGCTGCATTTTGGTGCTAAGAACCTCAGGGTCTAAAGAAACACAATGGGCAGTAAACAATTAGTGAGAAATGAAATGAAAGATAGTGAAGGTACCCAGGACACTCCTGTGCCATGGCAGAGCAGGCTGGCAGGACATCTGGAAGGATATAGCAACAGGAGTTCCACTAGGGCCTGGTCTATCTGAATGCTCACTTTTTCGCCTTCTAATTTGTCTTACGGTTTGTTCTAAAGTAGGATTTCTCAAAATGTTTTGTGGAACCCTGGACTTTGAGATACTCTAAGGCACAGTTGGAAAACTTGTAGCTTCTGATGAACCCTTTCTTGAAGTAAAAAAAATTATTATAGACATCATTGTATTAAGATAGTAATCCTGCTTACTATCTTAGCCGGGCAGTGGTGGTGCACGCCTTTAATCCTAGCACTTGGGAGGCAGAGGCAGGCGGATCTCTGTGAGTTCGAGGCCAGCCTGGTCTACAAGAGCTAGTTCCAGGACAGGCTCCAAAGCCACAGAGAAACCCTGCCTCAAAAAAAAAAAAAAAAAAGATAGTAATCAACATTGTTAAAATTGTGATACAGCAATATATGTGCTTATTTGTAGATGCATTAAGTCATGTGATACAGTAGAGATTCTAATAAACATAGCACCAAATCCAATGGATCCATACCCACAAGTGATCACTGATACCACATGCAAGAATTGTGGTGTCATATAGGAAAAAATTCTGTCATTTATTTGAGTGATAAAGTGCCACACTGCTAAAGCCACTGTGGCTTTTACTTACATTCACACTTTAGAGGAAAATGTAACTAGAAGTGGGTAAAAATATAATTTTTCCTCATCAAGAATCCCTGGGCTGGGAATGGAGCTCCGTAGTATAATGCTTACCTGGCATGTGTGAGGCCCTAGGTTCAATTCCCAACACTACAAGAAAAAGAAAGGGAGGGAGGGACAGAGGGACAGAGGGAGGGAGGGAGGGGGGAGAGAGAGAGAACTCTTGCCTTAAAAACAAAAAGTGTCCTAATCCAAGGGCACTTCGTTACTTGGAGTTCCCATTATATATTGGACAGCCACAGGCTGAGAGAGTTAGTGTCAAAGGCCTACTAGTTTTTCTCAAATTTGGGTAAGAATAGACTTCTCCTTTTTTTTCCCTTGGTTTTTCGAGACAGGGTTTCTCTGTGTAGCTTTAGAGCCTGTCCTGGAACTCACTCTGTAGACCAGGTTGGCCTCGAACTCAAGAGATCTGCTTTCTTCTGACTTCCAAGTGCTGGGATTAAAGGTGTGAGCCACCACCACCCAGCCGGTAACAGACTTCTTTAAAAAAATTTTTTTTCTTGCAAACTTTGTGTGTGTCGTGCATATTTGCATGTATACGAACCTGTGTGTGTGTGTGTGTGTGTGTTTAGGCCAGAGGTTGACGTCAAATGTCTTTTTCCTTCATCATTCTCTATCTTATTTATTGAGTTAAAATCTCAAACCTGAACCCTGAGCTTGCCAATTTGACCTGTCTACCTAGCCAGTTTGCTTTGGGAATCCCTGTGTCAGGCCCTATAAACTAGGGTTGCGGGCCAACCACCGGACCCACTTAACCTACACATTTGGGCACTGGAGACATGAATTGTGGTTCTTGTGCTTCTGAGGCAAGTGCTTTACCTGCTGAGCCATCATCCCAGCCCAGAATTTGCTTTTCATAGTACCCAGAGTATCTCAAATAATTTTAAGAAACACAATCCTAAGGACAAAATCTAATAATAAAAGCACAAGCTGAACAGGTGTGGTGGAGTACTCTGGAGGCTTGGGAAAGGGAATTCAAGGCCACCCACGGATGTACCAGATCCCTCTAGACAGGATGTACCCTGTCTATCATTCCTTTCTCAAAAGAAAAAAAAGGTTATATGAGTGAATATGCTTATTTCAGTTGGTGATTATTATTATTATTGACAGGTTTCTCTGTGTAGCCCAGGCTGGTCTGGAACTCACTTTGTAGACCAGACTGACCTCGAACTCAGTGACCCGCCTGCCTTTGTCTCCTGAGAGCTGGGATTAAAGATGTGTGTCACCATCGCTCAGCTATCAGTTGGATATGATTACAGTTTGATATAAAAAGGAAAAAACAAGTAGTCATATGCTGTGTGTCTCCCGTGAGTGGAGTTACTGGCTAGAGATGTGTCAGCTAGCTTAAGTACCATGTCACAGGGAAATTAGAGTGTTGAAGACTGTGTGAAGGAACTATTTTTGATTTAAGTTAGGTTAATAAAAGATAGGATCATAATAAGCTATCATAACTACTTTGTATAATATATGGCCTGGATGCAAATAGGGAATACAATGAATATAGGTTATTATGTCAAAGATGACCAAACATGGCCTATTTTTTCTTCTATTACTTATACAAATATAATTTTTTAAATAAGTCAGTAGGTCAATAGTGCACTTTTGAACAAATACCATCTGTGTAGGACTCTAAGCTTTTCTCACTCAAATTCTCACTAAATGTCTGTTCCACTGGGTGTGCGTTGCTGCATGCCTCCTCTTCCGGCACTCCAGGGGCAGAGACAGGTGGATCTCTGTGAGTCTAAGCCCAGCCTAGGCTACCCAGCAAGTTCTGCAGTGTGAGATCCTGTCTCAAAAAAACAAAAAACAAAAACAAAGAAACAAAGAAAAAAGAAATCTCTTTCACATTCTCTGAAGGTGCAAGAACAAGGAAGGCATGGTCCTTGACCTCAAAAATCAAGGGTAAAACTCAGGATAGGGGATCTAAAAATCTGTAGGGGGCTGGAGAGATGGCTCAGCATTTAAGAGCACTTGCTGATCTTCCGGAGGAACTGGATTCAAATGGTTCCTAACTGTCCCTAACGCCAGGTCCAAAGTATCTGATGCCCTCTTTTGGCCCCCTTAGACACACATGCAGATAAAAACACCTATAGATATGAAATGATAAGACTTACAAATAATACCTAAATAAACAAAGCTTCAGGGCAGGATACTTGCTGAGGCACCCTGGAGGTCACCGTCACAGCCCCCAGTAACTTTCCTTCTCTCCCGGCAGAAGTCATTGGAACTTGGAGTTTGAGGAACAGAGAACAACTCAGGAAGAGAAAAGCTGAAGCACAGGAGAAGCAGACGTCACAATGGCTCCTTGGGTAGGTTCCTTACCTGAGGCAGGGATGAGTGTGCATGCCCATGTTCTTGCTCACGCCATCTTCCCAAGCATCCTACGTCAGGTGGTGGTGTGCCTGTGTGTTTTATTTTGTTTGTTTTTAATGTAGTCTCTAGTGGGTTTACTCTCTTGACCAATGTCACAGTAGTAGAGTCATGGCAACAGAAATTTCCCCTGTTTTCTTTCTCTGTGTTTTCACCATCTGAGGCAGGCTCCAGCCACTGAAGCTGGATCATCCAGGGTAGCTCCTGCTATGCTACCCTTTATTGGTTCTGCTAGTGTTAAAAGAGGTGCAAAAGACCTGCTTGGTAGTGCATATGAATAACCCCAGCCCTCGGGAGAGCAGTGGTTGGAAGTTGTCAGTTCTAGACCTCGTGGCTTAGCGAGAACACACACTGACACATGAAAACAAGGGGCTGGAGAGACAGCTCAGCAGTCAAGAGCATTGCTCCCACGTGGTGAAGACGGACATGCAGGCAAGAGCGTCCATGCACGTTAAAATTAGAGGGCAGGTGGGGAGGACCTAGCTGATAAGGGAAAATGACCAGCCTAACGCCCCAACTTCCTAGTCACTGACCTTGGGCAATTTACAGAACATCCCATTGCACCTCAATTTTGTCCTCTGCACAATGGAGATAATAGCATCCATTTTGTAAACTTATATTTTAAGTTACATTTTATTGATTTAGCATGTGAGGGTGTGGGTGCATCCATGCATGTAGAAGTCAGAGGACAACTTGGGGGAGTCAGTTCTCTTCTCCCACCACATGGATCCTGCAAATGAATGCGGTTTAGCAAGCTTTGCAGGGTGTGCTGCGCCATCTCCTCAGTCCTAATGAAGACTTCAGTTAGCTCACCAAGCAGTGAGTTTCCATAGGTTTTTTTCATATAGTCTTAGGTTAGGTTAACACCCTCTCTCTAGTGCATGCATATGTACAGGTATATGCACATATGTGTATTTGTGTTTGGTGTGTGTGCGTGCAAGTGTGAGCAAGTAGGCAGACAACCTGAACTGTCATCTTCAGGAACACTATCCACCTCCTTTGAGACAGGGTCTCTCACCGGCCTGGAGCTTATCAATTAGGATCCACTAGCTGGCCAGGAAGGTCTAGGGATCTCTGCCTCTCCAGCTCTGAGATTACAAACTCATGGCACCACACACTCTGTTTTCACCTGGGTGCTGAAGATAGAGTTCAGCTAAGCCCTTTACCCTCAGAACTACCTCTCCAAGATTGAGTGTTCTTTCTCATCCCCTCCCCCCATTACACATATACACACATGCACACACACTCTAGCTTTAAAACCATAAAATCCAGCATGAACACTTTCCTAGCAAGTGAACACCGAGGACTCTCAGGACTGTTCATTTTGCAAACTCAGAGACTGAGGTCTGGGGAGAGTATGGGATTGTTTAATGTCGTATAACAAGGCCACAAGGACAGGGGTGGGTATCGGAAGCATCCATTTGGATCCTGTAGCCCTGTTGCCGACATTCATTCTGTTCTCTCTGCAGAGAACAGAAAAAACGCAATTGTCAAAGAACAGTAAAAGGAAATTCAAGAGGCCAAAAGAGACAAAGAAGCACAAAGGTGCAGGCAGAAAAGCAAAGGATGCAGAAAATACCTGCTGAGGAAGAAACGGAGTGCACTGTAAGCCCTGTGACTGAAGTCCCCCCACTGGTGGCATGCCCCCCAGAAGCTGTGACTGCACAACACTGTGCTGACGTGCTCCAGGAGAGAGCAATACAGAACCATTCTCAAGCATACAAACACAGGGCCAAACCTGAAGACCTCTCTCCTAGCACGTGCCAAGAAATGACTGTACTTCAACATTCTTCTAAAATGTGCCAAGACACGGCTGAACCCGAGGCGCTCTCTCCTGAAATGTGGCAGGAGACAGCTGTGCCCCAAGACCATTCTTCAGAAGTACCCCAAGGTATGGCTGGACCTGAGGCGCTGTCTCCTAAAATGTGCCAGGAAACAGCTGTGCCCCCAAACCATTCCTTCAAGGCACCCCAAGATATGGCTGGACCTGAGGCGCTCTCTCCTAAACTGTGCCAGGAAACAGCTGTGCTTCAAGAACATACTTTGAAAATGTGCCAAGAAATGGCTGAACCTGAGGGGCTCTCTCCTAAAACACATCAAGAGATGGCTGTTATTCCCTGGACAACACTTGGAGATGCTGCTGGCCCAGGATGCTCTCCTGTAGCACTCCCCCAGTCAGATGTGCCTGAAGACTGCCCACTTGACGCATGCCCCAAATCAGTCACACCAGAGAAAACCGCTTGCCAAGCAGATCAGGGCTTGGCTGTGACTGGAGGCTGCTTTCCTGAAACACGAGAACGCAGTGTGTCTGAAGACGTTTCTATAAAAACACGCCAAGGAAGAGCGGAACCTGCATTCATTTCTCATGAGATCTACAAACTCACTGAGCCTACAGTTTCCTCTCCTGAAACAATCCAAGACTCACTTGGGCCTGAAGAATATTCACCCGAAGCCTGCCATGAAATGCGTGGGCCTGAAGAATATTCACCCGAAGCCTACCATGAAATGCCTGAGCCTGAAGACCTCTCTATTAAGACCTGTGAGAAAAGGGATGGGCCTAAAGATGGCCTTCCAGAACAAACCCAGGAAGCAGGTGGGGCCCAAGGACAGGACCCTCATGCCTACCAGGACAGTGATGGTGCTTATGATTTCTCTCAAGGTAGGATATTTGAATAGCAACAACTCCCTCTGGATTTGTGATTCAAAGCTGTTGCTGACAGTAGCTAGTTATCTCAATGGGAGCCGTGACTATCACTGAATCCTTTCGAGTAAAATGTATTTTTCAGGAGACCAACATTCTGTTGGCACATTTCCAAAACATTTAAATAATTGGAAATTCTAATTACCCATTTTGAGAAACCATAGTAAGAGAAACAAACCCCTGGAATAGGATTAATTATGTGCAAAAATGCTCTTTTTTGGTTTCTGACCTAGTACTTACTATGTAACTGTGCTGGTTGGTTTTATTGCTTGAAACCAAATTCTGGTAATCGGGAAGAGCTCCAAGTGCTCTTAAGCAGTCAGACATTTCTCAACCCCTAAAAGGCCACACACATACGGCACGCACACACACACACACACACACTCACACTGAGAGACAGAGAGAGAGAGAGAGAGAGAGAGAGAGAGAGGAGAGAGACATACATCCCTCTTTTAAAACACAGCATCCTGCATCCTGAGCTGGGGTTGGTGGTGCACGCTTTTAATCCTAGCTAGCACTGAAGAGGCAGAGGCAGACGGATCTCCGTGAGTTCCAGGTCAGTGTACATAGTGAGTTCCATACAGCTGGTGCTACATAATGAGACTCTGTAAAACAAAACAAGCCAACAAAACCCACTTTGGCCTGGAGGAGAGAGGGCTTAGTGGTTAAGAACATGTACTGTTCTTGCAGAAAACTCAAATTTGATTTCTAGCACCCATGGTGATTTTATTTATTTATTTATTTATTTTAAATATTTATTTATTTATTATGTATACAATATTCTGTCTGTGTGTATATCTACAGGCCAGAAGAGGGCACCAGACCCCATTAAAGATGGTTGTGAGCCACCATGTGGTTGCTGGGATTGAACTCAGGACCTTTGGAAGAGCAGGCAATGTTCTTAACCTCTGAGCCATCTCTCCAGCCCCCCATGGTGATTTTACAAGTGCCTATAATTCCAGTTCCAGGAGATCCCTAGCCTTGAAGAGAAAGGCTTACAGTCTCCTGCACATGCCTGGTGCACACAAACGAACCCAGCACACAAATACACTTAAAAATAAATCTTTCAAAAACAACATATACTGCTCTCTCTAAAAAAGAATCCCTTTGGGCGGTGGTGGCACACACCTTTAATCCCAGCACTTGGGAGGCAGAAGCAGGCGGATCTCTGTTAGTATGAGACCAGCCTGGTCTACAAAGTGAGTTCCAGGACAGCCAGGGCTACACACAGAAACCCTGTCTCCAAAACCAAAAACCAAAACACCCACATCTCTGTGAAGTGACATGACATTTTGCTATCTAATCTAGCTGAAATGTGTGTGCAAGGTCTGTAGCATGGCCTCCCTCTTCCAAATGAGTAACAGGCTGTCCCAATATTGTTTATTGAATCTATTATTTTGTGTTTTGATTTTACAGAAATGAAGGAAAAAGCCAAAGCAGATCAAGATCCAGAAACACCATCAAGTCCACAGGGTCCACAAGAGAACTGTTCAGAAGACGACCCCTATAGCTATGTTCTGTTTTAACAATACTCAACGAGGAAGTTGCAGTCCAACAGAATATAGCATACACATCTTCTCTTGTACAATTTTACTGAAACATTGTAGCAATTGCTACAATTTGCATTATTGTTTTAGCTTGTGTTTTTTCCATGTAGATCTTATCTGAAAGAAAGAACTAACTTTCAAAGGCTCTAACACAGACAATAGTGTGTGTGTGTGTGTGTGTGTGTGTGCTGTCTGAGGATGTACATATGTATGTGGGGGAAGATAGTAGAGGGAGGGACAAATAAAAGCAGGGGAAGGGGTGAGTAGTTGATTTTCCCTCTAAGAAGAAACATATATTTGGTAATTCTGAGAAGATAGCACCTGATACGAACACTTAATATTTTGAAAGTTTATAGTTTCATGTGAATTGTCAGTTATTGATGTAATTTCAGAATTTTATTCAAGCTTTACATGGCTCGCTGAGCTAATCTAAATTCTTATTCTAGAACTTCTTGCAACATATTTTGGAATTATAAACATCATTTACTTCTGTGTGTGGATCTGGACCTTCTACTTCTATTTTTTTAAAGCTGAGTTTGTGAAAAACGTACATTAAATCGTTACTTGCAGGCTAAGCTGTTGCCAAGACAGCATCTTGTTATGTGCTGGAATGGGGAGGGTGGTAAGGCACCTAAATGGCAGGCCATCTTTGTTCACTAGGGTTTAATCTGGTCTCGTGGAGAAACAAAACAGAAAGCAAATCATTCCGAAAGAAAGCAGTGAGTGCAGCTTCCTCTCTGAGGAGCCTACAGCCTGACTCTTGGCTGTGTTGTCCTCTCTATGAGAGTGCCTCTCTTTCTTTAACCCTCATACTTAAAATCTATATTAAAGTATCATTAACATGCTCCCCCAAAGGAACAGTGCTGGTGCCATAGGAATAGGACGTGGGAACAGGAGGAGCACTCACCTCTCCTGAGTGGAGACTTGGAGGATGGGAAGGATCTGCACAGGACACCCAGACCAGTACAGTTCAAGGTCGAGAGGACTGCACGCCAACTGTGTCAATGTCAGGTCCATATGGAACAGCTGATTTCCATGTTAAAGTCTGTCATTGGAGTGTAGAGACCCACCCGGACCTGGAATTATAGGAGACTGTAAGACAGCTGACATGGGTACTAGGAGCCAAACCTGTAAACCTGGGTCCTCTGTAAGAGCAGTGTATAGCTCCAAAATGACCTGGAACCAGTCATATAGCCTACACTGGCTTCAAACTCATAGATATCTGCCTGCCTCTGCCTCCTGAGTGCTGGGATCTAATGCATACATCACTACACTGGGCCATAGAAAGTAGGTTTCAACTGGCTGAGCCATGTCTCCAGCCCTGGGTGTAGATTTGTAGACTTAAATGACTTAGTCATTTATTAGATTACTGAGGAGTAAAGCTGTTCAACAAGGAAGGTGACGTTTTTGTGTTTCAGGAATTCATCTGGTGACAATGGTCACAGTGAACTGAAAATGACAGGAGGCCAGGGGCAGGAACACAAAGGATTCTGGGTGGGAAAATACTAGAAGATTCCCTGGTATTTCATTGGTTTGGATTTTCCTTGGGTTATCATTGGAGACTAAAATGAGACAAACTTTGGCAAAAAAAAAAAAAGCTCACTCAGTAAGAATGTGCTAGGTTCTAAGGCTGTATCGAAAAGGCAGGCCTCGTTCTTCCCTCACAATGGATGGCACAGGGCACTTGTGGTACATGAGAGCCAACCAGGGGAGCCTTCAAGCGCATAAGTGCTTAGTGCTTAGGATTCTACCCCGGGTTCTACTTGAGGTGACATCTAGGCATAGATATATTATTTTGAACGGCCTATTTAAAACCTCTAAGGTTTTAAATAGTTCAAGATTTTATTTTATGTGCATGTTTCCGCATGCACATCTGTGCACCACAGCATGCCTGGTGCCCACAGTTAGCATCAGATACCTTAGGAACTACAGTTATGGGAAGTTACGTGTGGGTGTTGGGAATGGAACCCAGGCATCTACAAGAGCAACAGTGTTCTTTTTTTTTTTTTAGATTTATTTATTTATTATGTATACAACATTCTGCCTCTATGTATGCCCGCACGCCAGAAGAGGGCGCCAGATCTCATTACAGATGGGAATCGAACTCAGGACCATTGGAAGAGCAGTCAGTGCTCTTAACCTCTGAGCCATCTCTCCAGCCCCGAGCAACAGTGTTCTTAACCACTCAGGTTTTTCTTTTCTTTATCGTTGGTCTTTCTGAAGACAGGGTCTTATAGAGTCCAGGCTGGCCGGAAACTCACCTCGGAAGCATGTGTCCCATGCATGGCTTCTTGCAGTGCTAGGGTTCGAACCAAGGACTTTGTACATACTAGGCAAACACTCTTCTGACTGAGCCACATCCCCAGTCTGCTTTTTTTTTTTTAAAGTGTATGTATTCTTGGGTACTAGTGAAAGTGTGTGGGTTCATGGGTGCCCATGCATGCACATGCATGTGAGACCAGATGATGTTTGTCTCCCTCAGGTGCTCTCCATTTTATATATTCAGGTAGGGTCTCTCACTTGAATCCAGAGTTAATACTTGAGCTAGCCAGCTTCTTCCAGGGATTGTTTGTCTCTATCTCCAGGAGGTCACTACACCTTGCCTGCATTTGGCATTTACATGGGGTCTGGCAACCCAAACTCTAGCCCCTTACATGCATGACAATAGCTTTACCCACTGAACCATCTCGCCAGCCCTTGCCCTGTTTCCTTCCACCAGTCCCTATAAATTTATACTGTTTTCTTAGCTCTACCCAGACACCAATGGGAATCAAATCATTTCTCTTTTCTTATTGGTTTAGAGGTCTGAGATCATGAATTAGAATTCCCCCAAGAAGCCACCTGAGCTCCACTCTGTACTGTCCTTTTCTTGTGGCGGGAAGGAGTTTGGGTATGCTGGAACTACATCTGAAGATGTAAAAAATACTGTGTGTGTGGCCCTGGCTGGCCTCCAACTCACAGAGATCAGCCTGCTTCTGCCTCCCCAGTGCGGGGATTCAAGTCACAAGTGACCATTCCCAGATTTTATATATATATATAGTGTGTGTGTGTGTGTGTGCATGTACATATGTGCAGGTGCCTGTGGAGGACAGAAGAAGCATCAGATTCCGTGGAAGTGGAGTTACTGCCCTTTGTGAGCTGCCACATGGGTGCTCAAAATCTAACCTGGATCCTCTGGAAGAACTGCGGTGCTTTTAACTGCTGAGCCATCTCTCCAGCTCCCTTGAGGTTGTGTTTAAAGGCAGATTCCTAGGTCTAGTGTCTCCAAGTCTACTTTGAGTTTCAGTAGTTGGCACAGTTGGTAATTACACACTTGGTATGATTAGCAAGTGACTAGCATGTCTTTCTGGAGGACAAATACCTTCCACTGTTCAGTTTTGACTCGCGTATTAACAGCGCCGACTAGTGGCAACTGCAGCTTTTAGTCAGTTCATTTTTAAGAGTGCAGATGTTGCCCAAAGGTACTCAAACTTGTTTCTCCAGCTAGACAAGACCAGTGTCTCCTAAAAGAAAAGAGCCTTTTGTAAATTTCATGTACAAGACTCTTGATAGAGGACACAGTATCAGTTTTAACTTTTAAAAAACCCACAATTTCCTCTTAAATACCTGTCTCCTAATGCCGGTTATTTCCTAATCGTGACTTGCTACTCAGTGACAATGAATTTAGAAGAAACAGCTTTTCATGGTTAAGCCTTTAGTCTGCGGACTTGCCTATTTTTAATATTTTACGTTACAGGTAATAAAATAGGTGGATTCCCGTAGCCCACCTCCCTTTCTAAACCAAGATGATTTTTAAATTCCAGAAACACAATCATGTAGGCAAAGAAACAGTTTGACTGAAAGACTCTTACAAGTGGTTAAAGCGCCGGCAATTGGTACAGAGACAACTGGATATTGCATGAGATTAAAATACAGTTCTTGCCGGTCCCAGTTTTCCAATGTGAGTGCTGGCTCTTTACTGTCATTTTGGTTCTGGCGGTTTGGAGCTCAAGAAACGTCCCCATTTATTAACTCCTAGCCTAGGTCGGCTGTAAAACGCACCACTCTTTATTTATTTGGGCTTCTTTCTCGACAAATAGTTATTGCTGAAAAAGTGGAGCAGGGTGGTAAATATAGCCTGCAGCCCACGGCCAAACATAATTTTATATATTTGACCTCCAGTTCTTTGGCTCAGCGGGTAAAGGAACCCGCTAACACTGTTGAGCCGAATTTGATCACCGGAGCCACGCGGTGAAAGGAGAGAAGCGCCTCCTGCACTGTCATCTGACTTCCACATGCTCCCACGCACACATAAATGTAAAAAAAAGAAAAAAATAAGCTCCCAAATTTCAGTTCTTTAGCTCAGTGTGATCATAGAATTTCACACCATTTCCCTTTAAAACGCTGGGTCATTTTTTGGTCATGGAGGACGCTTATAATTCAAGGGTATCTTTGCGTGCACATCTTTATCCACGTGTACCATCTTCGGAGGGCACACTGCGGGCTGTCCCAAGAGCGCCAGCGCCGCATAACGGAGAGAAGGTGGGCCGTCCGCACAGCTTCCCTGCGTCCACCGCAGCCCTCCACGCGGAAGCTGGACCGCCATTGACGGCGTTCTCCAAGACCCGGCACCGATCGACAACTGCGCAGGCGCCCAAGCCTACAGGAAGCGGAAGCGGAAAGCTGCGCACGGCGAGGGGACGATTCAGCGGCCTGCGGCCATGCGCGGCTTGGTGGAGCGGGGTTCCTGCGCCCCAGCGGCCCCGTGCGGGTGCGCTCAGCCGGCGCTGGAGACAGGTAAATTATAGGGATTCTGAGGCGCCGCAGCCGGCTTCCTCGCCGAGAAGAACGCGAACTGCCTGATGGGCGTGCTTGTCTTTGCCGCCAAAGTGAGGGTCACGTGCCCCTACGATCACGTGACATGCCAAGGCCTACGAGAGTGACGTATTATGTTCTTGGTACACGGGGTGTGGCCTGGCCTTAGTCCCAGCACAGTAACTGTGCGTCGGCCACGTGTGTTTTATGGTCTTTTTAGGGAGATACAGAGAGCTACGATGTGTGTGGCTGATGCTGTCATTTGGCCCCAGTTTCTTCACCTTTAATCCTATTACACAGGAACATGGATGAGAATTTAGAAACAATAAAAAGAAACCGAAACAAACAAAAATAATACAGCAGTACGTGAAAATACTCTTGGAAGAAGCTTGGAAGTTTTTCAGAAACATACACAATATAGGTGGACAGAGAAAGCCAGTCTAGGAAGCTAATTTACAGTGCGATGGTAACCGAAGTATTGTTTGGGCTTAAAAGTACGTATGATAAGATCATATTCTGAAAGGAAACAGATGATAAAGATCGGATCGCAGCTCCTGAAAGCAGCCCACAGATGTGCAGGTAGCACTGTGGTTGGTGTGGCTGGTGGGCGTGTTATACTTCTTACATACATATTGCATATAATCTTTGCTGTGTATAAGTAATAGAGTTTTTATAAGTAAAAAGTAAGGAAATGTTCTGTGAGAGACAGTCCCAGATTTATAGTTTTACTGGTTGTGCTAATAAAATAGATTTAATGCAAATGAGGTAAAAATGGAGATCCCTTCAAAGAACATACAAAGAAGTAATTATAAATATAAATTGTAATTTATACCTTAATATATAATCAGCACATTTGTTATGTTAATGTAATTTATGTATTTATATAATTATACATAAAAATTGAGGTGGGTATGCTGGTGCACAGCTATTATCCCAGCAGTGGGGAGATGGGACTGATGCTGGAGGTTCATGAGTTCGAGGCTGTCCTGAGCTTCATAGCAGGACTCTGTATTTAAACATCTTTTTAAAAAAATATTTATTTATTATGTATACAATATTCTGTCTGTGTGTATGCCTACAGGCCAGAAGAGGGCACCAGACCCCATTAAAGATGGTTGTGAGCCACCATGTGGTTGTTGGGAATTGAACTCAGGACCTTTGGAAGAGCAGGCAATGCTCTTAACCTCTGAGCCATCTCTCCAGCCCTTAAATATCTTTTTAATAGTTGTATTTGTACCTAGATTTTCCTTTTGAGTGTTCTTACATAATTTTCTTCCATAGGAAATCTTTTAACTGAGCCAATAGGCTACTTGGAGTCATGTTTCTCAGCCAAGAATGGTACTCCAAGGCAGCCGTCCATTTGTAGCCACTCCAGAGCCTGTTTGAAGATCAGAAAGAGCATCTTTAATAATCCTGAGCATTCTTTGATGGGCCTAGAACAGTTTTCTCATGTTTGGTAAGTTAAGAAGTGGTAGTTTGGGCCCTGAGAAAGTACAGTCATTTGAAGGCAACTTTGGAGTCTGCTATCTATACCACTCTCATTTGTATGATTATAGATTATGTGTGGATTCCCATACTCAATTTCTGCATTTGATTGTTTGCATATCTGGGCACTTGAGGAATCTGGGATTCACTGAAGGAACATGTTTTAACTACAGCTTGTTCTAATTATGATGGCTTCCTTGTGTTAAACTGAAGCCATAGATCTTGATTCTGCCCATGGGTCCTTATGCTGGTCTCTACAATAAGAATCAACCAAACTGTGGCCGGTGACTAAATATGGTCCACTCTATCTGTGTACATCCGCTTATGGGATCGCAGCTGTGCCTGTGTGTAACATGACCTGAAGCTGTCTACTGTCTGTGGCGTGCCTACTGGTTTATGTATTGTGTGTGGCTCCCACTGTGAAACTCTGCTCTGGTAGTACAATAGTTGAAACTGACTGATTGGTCTCAAATCCTAAAATATTTGCCATCTGGCCTTTCATGGAATAAATTTGTGGGCCCTGTTGTAGGCCCTTGAAGAATTTAGTTTACCCTCCCTAAAAGTCAGAGAGCCATAAAAATTTGGATACTACTTGCTCTCATTAGGAATTCTGTTTCTATCCATGTTTACCTTGCCCGGTAGGGAAATGCAGTGTTGTGTTTTTAGTTTATCCTGTTTATTATTATTGAGGCTCAGTGTTAGCTGTTTTGTGTTTCCTGTATAAATTGCACGCTCTTGTTCCTTGCTTTGAGTCCTGTGTTAAGTTCTTTACTTAGTAATTTATATAAATATGACTAATATATTAAATAATCAGCTAACCCACTGTATAGCAAAGATGTATAGCAAGCATCTTTCCTATTCTGTTTAGAAAGGCCTTGTCAGGTTGAATGTTTCTGAACTTCGTTTCTTCTCCCTTGGAGTGAGGGCTAAGTTATGCTTCCTAGGATTGTTACGGTACAAAGTGGCTATGAAAATGTTAGCATACTACATGGCAAACAGTGGGCACTTTGAAGTGGCATTCCCTTGGCCATGTACAAGTCTGTTAAGTTCTCGCTGTATGCCAGTCTTTGTGTGGAGATGACTCTCTCTCCTCCCACAAGGATGTAGGGGGGACTCATTTCCCTTATTGATAAATTTAATAAAAACTATTCCCTTCTCAAATCATTATACTAAAATAATTTGTCCTCTTTTTAAACAAGTGGTTTGGTTTATTTTTAATAGGATTTTGTTTGTTTTTCACAAAAACGGCCATTTGAACTACAAGGCAAAAGTACAGCCGCCTAGGTTGAATGGAGCAAAGACTGGAGTGTTCTCCACAAGGAGCCCACATCGCCCTAATGCAATAGGACTAACGCTGGCCAAGCTGGAGAAGGTGGAAGGTAACTCACTTATTGTACTCTACTAATGCTGGCCACACTGGGCAAGGCGGAAGGTCGCTCACTCCTTCTGCTTTAGTGACCCTGGTCACGCTGGGCAAGGCAGGAGGTCGCTCACTCCTTCTGCTTTAGTGACCCTAGCCCGCTGGCAAGGCAGGAGGTCGCTCACTCCTTCTACTTTACTGACCTTGGCCGCACTGGGCAAGGCAAAAGGTTATTCATTCCTTCTACTTTAGTGACCCTGGCCACACTGGGCTAGGCGGGAGGTTGCTCACGCACTGTACTTTGCCCTTTCCTGTCATACTCCTGAAAGTATCATAAAATCAGCTTAGATTCACTGTTAGCTGCTGTTCATGCCAACACTGTGGCATCACTTTTGAGAGCCCTCAGGCACCTAGGAATGTGCGATGATTGAAAGGCTGTCAGCATTAGAAACACTACAAAACCAGCTCTTAGAAGGTGCTCAGAGCTTGTTTTATCATTCTGCTATGAAAAACCAGTGCTACTTTTAAAACCTTATAGATTTTGTAATCATTAGATGAGTAATAACAATTTTTAAGACTTGAGATGTAGGAAATACAAGATGACTCAAGTTTACTAACTGTTTCCAGTTGTGATGCATAGCGTTTCTGGAAAGCAGGAGAAGAGTGGTGTCACTTTTTTTGTAGCCTGAAGGAAAGAGACATTTGGGCCATCACTGTGCTATGTGTTAGTGGCCTGGGATGTTACATTACAGGCTTTAGCATTGTCAGACTGTAGAAATGCCACTACGGGATTGGTTTTAACACTGTATAACCTAGTCAGACATTTTCAGAGAGCTTCTGGTTTCTGTTTTGTTTTGTTATTGTTTTTGATACAGGGTCTCTCGTACCCAGGTTGACCTTGAAATCCATATAGAGCTGAAGATGACCTTGAACTTCTGATCTCCTGCCTCTGCCTTCACAGAGCTGTGGTTATACTCAGTTCACGTGGTGCTGGGGTTGAACCAGAGCTTTGTACATAATAGACAAGCACTCTACCGACTGAGTTCCACTTAAGATCAGAGAGCTTCTCCCCTCTTGAATAACGGCCGAGTTTTGTTAGAGGGGCAGAAGATGACAGCGTGTGGCTAGGAGTAGGGAGTCCATTCCAGGCTGCATCTTGATGGTTTGCTCCTCAAGTGGGTGGAAGCGTGGGGCCTGCCTCTCTGACCCTGCAGAGCTTTTGTTGCTGAGGACCTTATACAGCAGATTTTTAGTGCTTTGCAGGACACTGGACTAAATAGTTGAGAGGCTATTTTGTTCTTTTTGGTACCTGAACTCAGCTGAGTTGTGCTCAATAGTTTGGTAGGGTTTCCAGCAAATTCAATTGCTTATCCTCCTGGTTTTCTTAAGATGGTTTACCAAATTAGGCAACAGCACTAGACCATTTTCTGTTCATTTATGCAAACTGCTTGTCTTGGTTACTTTCCTATTGTTCTAGTAAGACACCATGACCAAGGCAACTTATAAAAGAAAGTGTTTATTCAGCGCTTACAGTTTAGAAGATTGTAGTCCCTGACCATCATGGCGGGGAGCGTGGCAGCAGGCAGGCATGGTGCTGGAGCAGTAGCTGAGAGCTTCCATCTTCATCCAGAGGTGTGAGGCAGAGGGAACTGACTGGGAAAGGCATGGGTTTGGAAATTCCAAAGCCCAACCCCAGTGACACATCTTCTCCAAGACACATCTCCTAATCCTTCCCAACAGTCTCACCAGCTGGAGACTAAGTATTCAAGCATATGAGCCTTTGGAGCCCTTTCTCCTTCAAGTTCCACACTACACATCTGTTTAATCATTGGCTTTGTGTCAGGCTTTGTAAACAGTAGGATGGGGTGAGTAACTCAGATAGAAATTCCTTCTCGTGCAGAGCTTAAGCCTCTGCTGAGGGAGGTGAAATCGGAAAAGTGAATGGGCAAACACTAATAAATTATGAGTACTGTCGATGTGGAGACAGGAGTGCTTCTTTTTGTACCTGTCATAAAGATCATGAGCCAGCCAGTCACTCCTGTGTCAAAAGGCCAGCTGATAAGAGAAAAGCCTAATAAATAATTTCATGCACATGGACGAGTGACAGCCTGGAGCTGACAGCGTAGGAGTTTCCTATGAGCTCCTAAGTTCTCCTGTGAACTCTTATCATTTAGATAGTCCTGTGTCGTCTTTACCCTGGTCCAAGCTTGTTTCAGACATCTGGGTTTTCTTTTTTCTTTTCTCTTTCTTTCTTTCTTTCTTTCTTTCTTTCTTTCTTTCTTTCTTTCTTTCTTTCTTTCTTTCTTTCTTTCTTTTTTTAGACAAGGTTTCTCTGTGTAACAGCCCTAGCTGTCCTGGAACTAGCTCTTGTAGACCAGGCTGGCTGGAGATCCGCCTACCTCTGCTTCCCTAGTGTGCCACCACCACCTGGCTATCTGGGTGTCCTTGCAATGTGTTTTTCTTTAGGTCAGAGTCAATGTGAACACATGCTGTGTTTTGGTTCTCGTTCAGTCAGTGTTCCAAGAGTCAGGATAGGAGACTCTGTAACAGTAGCAGGAAGTGGACAGCAGCTATCCAAGTGGCCAAGTGGGACAGGCAGAGACCTGTCTTACTATTCAGTTATAGGGTCTTGTGTCCTGCTGACTGTTTTGAGTCTTCATAGATATCTTTCTAGTTTTGTATAACAAAATGATCCAAAGTGTATCTGCTTAGGCAGCATACTTTGATGATGTATTTAAAGCGTTGCTGTTTTTCCAGGAGTCAGTAGGATGGGCTTATCTTTGCTGGTCCTCTGCACTGAAGTTATTACAGGGTTCGCTTCCTCATAGGTAGGATTGAGGGCCCAGCTTTGTGCCAGTGTTGTCTGCAGGCACCCTCAGGTCCTGAAGGCTGCCCACATTGCTAGGGCATCTTACAGCTGTTTGGCACTGGGCTTTCCCAGCATGCTTGTGCACTTCACCAGGGTGCAGGGAGAATTGGTCAGGTTGAGTCTGTGGCCAGCAAGGAGTCCTAAAACATTATTGAAGGATATCAGAACTCTTTTGCTATGTTCTTTGACTTATATTAAGTTGAACTCAGAAAAGAAGGGGTTACACAGGACATGAGCACCAAGTTGGGGAGCATGTCAGACCTCCTAAAGTCTCCTTGTCACAGTGGAATTACACATTGTTGGTCTTGTGAGATGCTGAGGATTGGCCTGTGCCTAGAAGTGATACAAAGATGAGTGAACCCCAACATGTGTTCCAGGGTCCTGCTCACTGTCAAGGCACAGAGGCATCGGTAAGTCATTGCCATTCTGTAGGAAAAGGCTTGAGTGGAGATTTATACACTTATGCCTCTGTAAGACCCAGAAGAAAGAGCCAGGAGGGTTTGTAAGTGATGTATTCTGTATGAGCCTTGAGGAGTCGGAGTTTGGCAGGTGAAGATGTGGGTTTCCAGGCAGAACAGTGTAAGTGGGCTCAATGAGGTGCAAGTGGGTATTTGGAGAGAGAGGGGATAATCCTGCCCTCCATTTGCCTGTACCACTGTCCACTCTAAACACCTAAGAGGACCTTTATCCCCCTTCAGGTGGCGCTGTATACCTGTCTGGAATTGACATGATACATGGCACACCCGTTCTAGACATAAAGCCCTACATTGCTGACTATGACACACCACAGACCTTGGAGCCTTTGGAGAACTTGCATGTGCAGCAGAACCACCATAAGCCTAGGGCTGCATCCCAGTCCAATGGCGCGGCTGACAGTTGTGACCGGCGGCTGCTCCCAGGGTGTGGGAAAGCACTGCATCCCCATAGTGTGGAGGAGAAACTGAAATGCCTTGAAGACAGGACCCCAGAAGACAGCTTCCAGAAACCCAGAGATGGTACAGAAACCCAGCACGCTTTGCCTGGGGACAGACAGAGAACAGTGGATTTGGCGCTGGAATCAAGCAGAAGTGGCGGTGTGGATGTGGCTGAAGAGCAGCTTGGCCCACAGGATCTGAAGAACTTTCTGGACAAAGGCACAGATAGGTCAAGGAACGTAGACTGTGCCTTGGTCCTGCAGGGGAACTGTGCAGAGGCACAGTGGGCTTCCTTCCAGGCCAGGACAGCTGACAGAGTGCCCCGCAGTGTTGTCCCCGCCTGGGTGAAGGAGGCCCCTGCAGCCTCTTTACAAGTCCGGTTTACTCCTCATGCAGAGATGGACCTGAGGAAGCTCAGTTCAGGAGGTAAGCTAGGGTACCTGGGGTCTCCTAGCCTGAGTGAGACATGAACAAGTTCATTTTGTATCAGTTCTTTTTTTTATTGATATTTATTGAGCTCTGCATTTTTCTCTGCTCCCCTCCCTGCCTCTCCCCTCCCTTTCAATCCTCCCCTAAGGTCCCCATGCTCCCAATTTACTCAGGAGATCTTGTCTTTTTACACTTTCTACTTCCCATGTAGGTTAGATCTATGTAAATCTCTCTTAGTGTCTGCATTGTTGTCTAAATTGTCTGGGATTGTGGTTTGTAGGCTGGCTTTCTTTGCTTTATGTTTAAAAACCACCTATGAGTGAGTACATGTGATAATTGTCTTTCTGTGTCTGGGTTACCTCACTCAAAATAATGTTTTCTGGCTCCATCCATTTTCCTGCAAAATTCAAGCTGTCGTTATTTTTTTCTGCTGTGTAGTACTCCATTGTGTAAATGTACCACATTTTTCTTATCCAGTCTATTTGGTGTTCTGTAAGCTTCTTGTATCTTCATAGGCATATCTTTCTTTAGGTAGGGAAAGTTTTCTTCTATGATTTTGTTAAATAGATTTTCTGTGCCTTTGAGTTGAACTTCTCCTTCTTCTGTACCTATTATTCTAAGATTTGGCCTTTTTATGGTGTCCCATATTTCATGGATATTTTAGGTTAAGCTTTTGTTAGATTTAATGTTTTCTTTTTTTGTTTTTGTTTTTCAAGACAGGGTTTCTATGTAGTTTTGGAGTCTGTCCTGGAACTAGCTCTTGTAGACCAGGCTGGTCTCGAACTTACAGTGATCTGCCTGTCTCTGCCTCCCTAGTGCTGGGATTAAAGGCATGCGCCCCCCCCCCCCCGCAGATTTAATGTTTTCTTTAACTGATGAGTCTATTTCCTCTATTGTATCTTCAACGCTTGAGATTCTCTCCTCCATTTCTTGTATTCTGTTGTTCATGCTTGCATTTATGGTTCCTGTTCTTTTTCTCATGATTTCTGTTTCTATAATTCCTTCTGTCTGTGTTTTCTTTATCTTTTTCTATCTCAGTTTTCAAGTCCTGAGTAGTTTTCTTTTATATGTTTGAGTTCTTTTTCTTGGTTTTCTTTAAGTGATTTGCTGATATCTTCCAATTTTTTGTTTGTTTTTTCCTCCATTTCTTTAAGGTACTTTCTCACTTCATCTTTAAGAATTTCAAACATTCAAGCTGGGCGGTGGTGGCGCACGCCTTTAATCCCAGCACTTGGGAGGCAGAGGCAGGCAGATCTTTGTGAGTTCGAGGCCAGCCTGGTCTATAAGAGCTAGTTCCAGGATAGGCTCCAAAAGCTACAGAGAAACCCTGTCTCGAAAAACCAAAAAAAAAAAAAAAAAAAAAAAAAGAATTTCAAACATTCTCTTCAGGTTATTTTTTAGATCATTTTCTTCTGGTTCATCCATATTTGGTTGTTCAGGTCTTGCTTTTGTAGGGTCTTTAGGTTTTACTGGTTTTTGTGTTGCTCTTTGTGGTGTAGTGTGTGATCTTACCTTGTTTACTCATCTTTTCCTCTAATAGGTGTGGTTTGGGCTGTCTGAGATTCTGTTGAATAATCTTTTAGGTGTCAGTGAATCCAAAGCTCAGATGGTTGTTCCTCGTGGTACAGTCAGTGTCACAGTTCTAGTTACCCCGTTGGTTATTCCTGTTCATGGAGGTAGCTCAGTGCTCCTGTGCTTTGGTCTGCTCCCTTGGAATTTGCTGTCTCAGGCCTACTTTGGCCTAGGCTGTTGACTTTGATCTGTTTCTGTAAATCTTGGTCTGGCTCTCCTCCTGCAGAAGTCCCTGGCTTGGAGTTGGACCTGTTGTGGTGGAGATTGCTGACTCTGGATCTGGTCGCTGGCTCAGTCCTGATTTGCCCGTGTCCCAGGACTGGGTTTGCTCCTGGCTTCTACTCCCGGTGGAGCTTATTTCTCATATCAGTTCTTACTGTGTTGGGGATCAGGTCCTGTGCTTGTTAGCGACAGACTCAGTCAAAGAATGAGCTTTTCTGTATAATGGAATCCAGACAAGATTGACACTTGGGAAAGCAGTTATATATATGGAATGTTTGTCAATGTGACAGGATTTTTTATATATTTATTTTTATATTCGTTGGTGTTTTGCCTGAACGTATGTCCGTGTGAGGTGTCAGGTCCCCTAGAACTGGAGTTACAGGCTGTTGTGAGCCACCATGTGGGTGCTGGGAATGAACCTCAGTCCTCTGGAAGAACAGTCAGTGCTCTTAATCACTGAATCATCTCTCCAGCCCCAACTCCTTTTTAATTATATATATTCCCCCCACTCTTTGGTTTTTCGAGACAGGGTTTCTCTGTGTAGCTTTGAACCTGTCCTGGAACTCACTCTGTAGACCAGGCTGGCCTCGAACTCACAGAGATCCATCTGCCTCTGCCTCCCAAGTGCTGGGATTAAAGGCGTATACCACTGCTACCCAGCTTTTTAAATAGTTTTATTTATGTATATGGTGCTCTATCTGCATTTACATCTGCATGCCAGAAGAGGGCATCAGATTCCCATTATAGATGCCACAAGCCACCATGTGGTTGCTGGAAATTGAACTCAGGACCTCTGGAGCTGTTAATGCTCTTAACTGCTGAGCTATATTTCCAGCCCCTGTGACTGGGTTTTTAAGGAGCAGGATTATAAACTTTGGGTATCACATGGTACTTTCTGTTTGACAATTGTTTAGTTGGTTTTCAATCCAGGTGCTCAGAAGGCATCTGTGGAGAGTGGCTGCTGCCTCAGGAGACGCTCATGATGTGCGGCCCTTATCTCATTTATTTAATATAACTATTTATTTAATATTTATTTTAATCACATATATGTCTGTCTTATGGGTATGTGTTCATGTAGGTGCTGGTGGAGACAAGGGGAGGGCTTTGGATTTCTTGGAGCTGGAGTTATAGGCATTTCTGAGCTCCCCGACATGGGTAGTAAAAACCAAATTCAACTCCTTTGTATGCGCAGGAAGTGCTCTTAACCACTGAGCCATCTCCCCTGCTCTGCTTGCTTTTTTCTGCTCTCTTTTCTAAACAGCATTCAGATGGTGGATTGCGCTTGGTTTATACTGGATACACTCAATTTCTTACTTGCTTTTCTATCTGGTCAAAGAGGTTTCTGTTTTCTTCTGTCAGGCGAAGACCCTCCTGCCATAGTGTTTTCCCCCATAGGACATACACTTCCTGCCAAAGGAAGGCCACAGGGCTCTGTTTTGGAACCCATTTACACATGGTTCTTAGCATGTGTTGTTTGGTTTTCCCAGTCCATAGCAGATGGAGAATGAAGGAAGCTGGTGGCTGTTAAGAGGTAGGAATGAGGATGCTAGCAAGAAGTAGCTGGTTCCCAAGGAGATGACAGATGTCCAAAGGGTTGAGAACTGTTCTTGTGTTACTTTTCTTTTTTTTGTTTTGTTTTGTTTTTCAAGACAGAGTTTCTCTGTGTAACAGCCCTGGCTGTCCTGGAACTCGCTCTTGTAGACCAGGCTGGCCTTGAACTCACAGAGATCCACCTGTCTCTGCCTCCTGAGTGCTGGGACTAATGACATGCACCACCACCGCCCAGCTTGTGTTACTTTTCAGTAACTAGCTAGCATGGCCGTGGGAAGAGGGAAATGTGCTTGTTTACTGTGCAGTTGCTCACTGAGTGTCTCCAGCACTGTTCTGGCCTGTGGGATAAACATCAGTAAGGAAAGGGGGTCAGAAAATCCTGGCCTCCACAGAGTTTGCATTCTAATGGGTGGAGAGACGGAAGCTCAAGGCATTGGAAGTCAGCACACTGCTGTGCAAAACACACAGAAGCATACACTGTTAGAAGGCAATGGTGGCCTGAGACATGACTAAGAGAAGGGCAGTGCTGAGGGTTGCTTTTGGAAATAGATGGCTAGAGGAGGTCTCACTGAGGGGACACGATGAGAACAGACATGAAGGAGGGGGAGTGAGTTCACTTGACCAGAGGAAGGAAACAGCCTCTGGAGAGCCAGTGCTGGACCCCAAGAGGAAGGGTGTGTGGCTCCTGAGAGGTCATTAGTACAGTGAGCTGAGGAGGGTCCCAGAGGCTACAGCAAGGGCATGAGGCCACATGGGTTTTATATGCCACTTAAAAAAGCATTTGGCCAAAGGGCAGTGGTGGCACATGCCTTTAATCCTAGCAGTCTGGAGGCAGGCAGAGGCAAGTGGATCTCTGTGAATTCAAGGCCAGCCGGGTCTACAGAGTGACCTCCAAGATAGCCGGGCTGTTACACAGAGAAACCCTGTCTCAAAACAAACAAGTAAGCCAAATGAAAAACAAACAAAACAAAACAAAAAGCATTTGGCCAGGCATGGTGACACAAATCTTTTATCCTAGCACTTGGAAGGCAGAGGCAGGTAGATCTCTGTAAATTTGAGGCCAGCCTGATCTATATAGTGAGTTCCTAGCAAGCCAGGGCTATACAGAGAGACTGTGTCTCAAAAAACCAAATGTGTTGCACCTGTGCACACCATAGTGCCTTTGTGGATTTCAGAGGAACTTGCAGGAGTCAGGTCTTTTTTCCACCACTGGGTATAGACCTGAGGTTGTCAGGCTTGGCAGCAAACACCTTTACTCACTGAGCCTTCTCACCAGTTCCTTAAAATACACACATACACACATGTAATTTACTTATTTTACTTTATGCATATGATGGTTTTGCCTGCATGGATGTGTGTGCACTGTTGCCCAAGAGGTCAGAAGAGGGTGTTCGGTCTCCTGGAGTTGTCACCCACTATATGGGTGCTGGGAACTGAATCTGAGTCCTCTGAAAAACAAGTTCTTTTAACTGCTAAGCCATCTCTCCAGCCCCCCATATATACTTTATTTTTGTTAAAGAATTTGTGCCCGTGGGAGGTTTTGTTCTTGAACGAGTGAGTATCTGTTTTACCTGACATGACTGGGCCTCTGTGAGGGTGCTGAGCTTCTAATGGGTCTTTTGCAGTTTTATCCTGGACTCTCCATCTGCTTGACATTGCTTCTAGCAGTCGGGTTTTGGTACCTAGTTTTTCTGCCCTTCCTCCTTTCCTCTTTCTCTCTGTACTAAATGGCCTGGTGTTACTATCTAGATCAGGCTGACTTTAAACTCACAGAGACCTGCCTGCTTCTGCCTCTCAAGTGCTGGGATTAAAGGTGTCTGGGGAGGGTGGTAGGCAGCTTTGAGGACACTGAATGCTACTTGTTTCCTTGACAATGTCTCTTCCACTAGGAAAATGAAAAGAGTTAAGTTATTGATTGAACATAGAGAGAATAGTATTTAGTGGACAGAAATGAAAGCTTGCTTCTCCTGGTTTGGAGACTTGTGGAGAATACACCCTGAGTATTTTGTTCAGTAGAAGAGAAATTTTGGAGGTGCAAGTCTCTGAAGTGAATAGGTTTCCAGACCCTGTTCCTTTTATGTGACATGCAGAGCTACCACATTTCATGCTGAAACTCGCTGTCTCTAGGTTTGACCTACGCGATTCTAAGCACAAGCTTGTGTGTTTCTCGTTGCAGACACTGGTCAGATGTCATTTAAATACTTCCAGTCTGCAGAGGAAGCCAGGCGTGCCATCGAGGCCGTTCTGTCGGCAGACCCCCGGTCTGTGTACCGACGGAAGCTCTGCCAGGACCGCCTTTTCTTCTTCACTGTTGACACAGCTCATGTCACGTGCTGGTTTGGCCGTGGCTTTGCCGAGGTTCTGCAGATTAAACTGGCTTCTGAGCCTGTTGAGATGACTGACCCTGGGGAGTCCTTGGTGGCTCTGGGGTCTTGAGCCCCATCGTGTTTTTAGGTGGCCCAGTTGGCCTCTGGGTGTAGCTGCTTTTGTCCTCTTACTGCTTTAGTTGGTGTCTTTTACAATATTTACTTCAAGGAAATGATTTGATTTTGGTTTTGGTTTTGATTTTTTAAGACTATTTTCTATGTAACCCTGGTTGTCCTGGAACTCCAGGATAGACCAGGCTGACCTCAAACTCACAAAGATCCACCTGCCTTTGCCTCCAGTGTGTGCCATCATGCCTGGTGAAGGAAATGTATGTTAATAAACGTTCCTGAGAGCTGTAAAACATAGCGTCCCCACCATGTGCTTTGCTCCAGTGCCGCAGACTCTTAAAGCACTGCTGTGGGTAACTGCCTGGAAACACGCGTTACTACTGGTGCTCGATACAGAGGACATTCTCCTTTATTTTGTTTGTTTTTCAAGATAGGGTTTCTCTGTATAACTCTGGCTGTCCTGGAACCATGTTCTCTAGACCAGGCTGGCCTTGAACTCAGTTCACCAGCCTGTGCCTCCTGAGGGTTGGAATTAAAGATGCATGCCATACCGCACATTGACAGAGAACACTGATGGGTTTTCACTGCACAGCTGATCCATTCATCAGTTCACACTGACTTTCTCCACTCAAGGTCCTGTTGTAAATCACACTGAGTTATAATGTCTTAGGTGACAAATAAAAAACCAAGTGACTATAGCAATCTTTATGGATTAAATTCCTGCATTGGAGGGACTTTGTTACACACACATGCAAATAAATATGAGTTTCCTTGAATATCCCGAGTCAGAAAGGAAAACTACCCCCCACACACACACACCTCAAGAAAGTGGCTACTGGTTTTGACTCTGCTAAGAAGCTGCCATGACTCAGCGTTTGGTGATTACCATGAGCTTAACAAAATGTGGGGCAGAGTTCAAGGCACACTCACATAGCCCAGGCTGGCCTGGAACTCTGATCCTCTTGCCTCGGTCTCCTGGTCTCTGATGCATTTCGTGTCGCAAGTCATGGTTTGTGGAGGAAGTAGACACGTGCCAAAGTGTATACAGTTTGATAAACTAATTAACACTGTACAGTTTTGTGCCGTGTAGGAAGCAATTACAGGCGTGTGTGGCCTGTAGGTGATTTTAATGAGGTGCCCTGAGATAACTGAGATTTATGATCAGTGGAGCCAAATTAGACTCCTGTCAACTTGGTTCTGTTTCCTAACCACAGCTACAGATCTCAGAGCTGATTGATCATGGTTTGGAACCAGCCCATGGCCTGCGGAAACTTGTGCAGTCATTGGCTGATGCCACCCCATTCCTAAGCCCGTCTGCTTTGTAGCTGTCGTTTCCTTTGACACTACTTACAATGTTTTCTGACAAGATCTTAAATTTGATTTTTCTAAAGCTTTTTTTTTCTTCTTAAGTACAGACTGTAAGAAGTTGTGAAAATAACTCAAGCGGTCCCTTCTAGCCTTTCTGGTCTTCCAGTAGAAACATCTAAAAGTATATTATAGTATTATAGCGAAGTAGTTGGCATTGGTAGGGCCTATCTTTTAGTCTGATTATGATGCCTCTTTGTGTGTGTATGTGTTCATGTGGGTGTATGTTGTGTGGGTATGTGCACATGTATGTGGAGTCCAGAAATGGTATCCACATTTAAAAAAATATTACTGTGATAAAACTTAGGGCTGCACAGAGAAATCCTGTCTCAAAAAAACCAAAAACACCAAGACCCTAAAACAACAAACACAAAAAATAGCAACAACCCCCCCCAAAAAACTCAAAACGAAATAAGACCCTCGCAAATAAATAGAAACAAACCAGATCTAATGTCTCTACAATTTAATGAGCTTCTGTACATTAGAGTGAGCATTTGGAGTGGGAGCTGTGGAAGTTCACATTAAGCTTACACTTTCAGTATTGAATTTTTTTTTTTTTTTTTTTTTTTTTTTTTTTTTTTTTTTTTTTTTTTTTTTTTTTTTTTTTTTTTTTTTTTTTTTTTTTTTGGTTTTTCGAGACAAGGTTTCTCTGTAGCTTTGGAGCCTGTCCTGGAACACCAGGCTGGTCTCAAACTCACAAAGATCTGCCTGCCTCTGCCTCCCGAGTGCTGGGATTAAAGGTGTGAGCTACCACCACCTGGCTTTTTTTTTTTTTTTTAAGCATCGTCTTACTGTCTTGGAACTCCATAGACTAGACTGGCCTTGAACTACAGATATCTGTCCTGTGCTGTGCTGCCCCCCCCAAAAAAAACCAGGGTTTCCTCTGTGTAACAGCCTTGGCTGTCCTAGAACTCACTTTGCAGGCTGGTCTCTAACTCAGAGATCCACCTGCCTCTGCCTTCCGAGTACTGGGATCAAAGGCATGGGCTACCACTGCTTGGCTTGTATTTTATACTCATCCACCACCAAAATAAAGATCTGTGACAGAACTAGAACTAGAAAAACAGTTAACTTTATATCCTCTTATATAATTATGTGCCTTTTAAAATTTTATTATCTTTAGTTATGTGTATGTGTACATTTGTATGTGGGTATTGCATATGAGAACAGGTATCCAGGGATTGTGAGCTGCCTGACATGGGTGCTAGGGACTGAACTCTTCTACAGGAACATAGACATTAGTTATGTGTAGGAGTGTTTTGCTTGGGTGTGTGTGTCTGTACCACATGCATGCCTGGCCCCCACAGAGGTCAGAAGAAGGTATCAAGATCCCCTACAACTGGGGTTACAGATGACTGGGTGCCATGTGGGTGCTGGGACTCAAACCTCGGTCCTCTGCAAGAACAAATACTCTTAACCACTGAGCTGTCTCCCCGGCCTGTCTCTCTCTTTTAAAATAAAAATACTTTTATTTACTTTGTATGCAGTGTTCTGCCTGCATGTGATGTGTCCCTGCAGGTCAGAAGAGGGCACCAGATCTCATTAAATGGCTGTGAGCCACCATGTGGTTGCTGGAAACTGAACTCAAGACCTCTGGAAGAAGCAGTCAGTGCTCTTAACCTCTGAGCCATCTCTCCGGTCCCCAAGAGTTTTGTACATGTTTTGATCATGTTCATCCCTACTCCGACTCTTCTCAGGTCCACCCTGCCTACCCATCCAACCCACCCAACTTTGTCTTTTTTAAAAAACCACCCAGACCAGTTTGTGCTGCCTAATAATTTTGGGTGCATGTCCTTCACTAGGGTATGGTTGACTTCTCGGGATACAGTCTTACACAAAACTGCCTCTTCCTCTCCCAGCACCTAACAGTTGCCAATTGCTCCATGGCTAGGGATAGGGCTTGATGCTAACTCTCATTTCCATGCTGGGATGGTGACTGGGGCTTGCACAAGTCTCATGTGTGTTGTCAAAACACTGTGAGTTCATATGTGCAGCTACTTCTGCTGTCTAGAAGATACTATCTTCTTGTCATCCTCATCCTAGCTCCTAGGCTCTTTACATCCCCTCTTTTGTAAAGGTCCACTAACCTTGGGAGGGTTGGTGTGGGGTACAGATAGATGTTCACTCCTCTTGGGCTGAGCCCTCTATAATCTCTTACACTCTGTACCCTGGCGAATAGAAGGTTGAGAGCAGCACTGGTCTGGGCTGCAAGCATAAACACACCTTTTCTCCCCCCCCCCCCCACTGCATTCTCTCCCTCTCCCAGAGGAAGAGGAGGAGGTGCAGCAGCAGCTCCTAGAGCCACTGCCTTCCCACTCGGGGGAGCGCTATGTCTTGTCCTTGTGGTCTTGGGTGCTCTACCCTGTTGTATGAGGTGAGCCGGCCGCATCCCGCAGCCCAGCTAGCTTAACCCCAAAATAACCACACAGAAATTGTATTAATTAAATTACTGCCTGGCTCATTATATCTAGCCTCTTCTTGGCCAACTCTCACATCCTCATCTAACCCATTTCTACCAATCTATGTAACACCACGAGGTCATGGCTTACCAGGAAAAATTCTAACCAGCGTCAGTCTCAGGCAGGAGCTTCATGGTATCTGCCACACTGCCCTTCTTCCCAGCATTCTATTGTTCTCATTGCCCCACCTTTACTTCCTGTCCGGTTGTTCCACCTATACTTCCTGCCTGGTCAATCAGCATTTATTTAAAACATGATTGACAGAATACAGACAATTCTCTCCAACAGTTTGGTGCTCCAACGTGATGGACTAAATTTACTTAAAAACCTGAGAGGGCTTAAAAAGGAGAGAGAGTTTAACACAGCCTTTTGCTGTTTGCTGGCGGACTGTCACAGCTCCTTTAAGAGAGAATTTCCTGACTCAGCAGCCACAACAGGAAAAAAGCTGCGCGGTTTTAAAACGGAGCTTCCTGGGCTGTGCCGCCAGCATGAACTCTGGCTATGAAGCATTTCAATGGCTTTTGTGGGACCAGATGTTTGTGTGCCCACTTGGGATCGGGAAGAAAGTACTCTGAGAACATGCCAATGGCTCAGCGCTCCCCGCCTGGGCAGGCAGCAGAATCAGGTCTACTAGGCGTGCACAATCGGGAGAGCATGGTGGATTCCTGCCGCCATACAGAGAGATGTTTCCAGGCTGCACAGTGCTCTGCGTGGCAGATTTGACTGTAGCTCAGATAAAAAGCGTTTATATGTTGCACGCTCATTCTCCGGGTTGGACTGCTTGAGTGCAGCTCCTGCCTGACGGCCCCAGAGCTAGCACAAATGGTAAGTCTACCATTTTGAAATTGGAGAGAGGCGGAGCCAACATCCAGAGCAGCTGCAACCAAGCTGCTTAGCATTTTAAAAGCTCTTCAAGACAGTAGAGAATTACAGACAATGCAATAGGACAGATTCAGACATAAGAGACCTCTAAATGGGTCATAGTGTTAGATAAATGTACATAGGCTTAAAAGAAAAAAATAAAGAGTATAGGGAGTCATAAAATAAAGTTAATGCTTTAAAAAAAGAGAAAAGTCTTTAAAGAGACAGTACAGATAATTATATATTAAAAGAAATAAAAAAATAAGCCACATAAAAATGGAAAATTCACAGAAAGTCTGGATTATGTGTATTATTGTGTTTTCTTTAAATTTTTTGACTGTGAAGGAGCTAAATACAGAAAAACATTTCATTGTATGGGCTGCCAAACTAAACCAACATATATGTTCTAAAGATATCATGACTTCCAAATTTGGGTCTAAGGATATGGTGCTTTGGAAAAGAGGTTCTTCTTTTGTTTTCACAGAGGTTGAGACCCTGTGAATTGCTTCTAGACCAATATAGTATGATAGACCACACCCTCCTGAAAGGTTTATGTGAACACCCTCAAAAACTTACTTTGCTCAACTGCCTACTGAGATAAACCTAGCACGCAGGATATACCATGAAAGACCTGATTAACAGTGCCCCCATTCATCACGAAGCACTTTGGAGAGGAATAACTGCGCCCATATTCCCAAATATTGTTTATAAATGTTCTTTTACATTTAAAGGGGGATATGATATAGATATGAATAATTTGCATTGGTATAAATCTTGATTTATGGGTACAAATTTAAGGTCAATTTTGTTATATGTATATGTATTTCTGATCTTGATTAAGGTATTGTGATTGTGTAGCTCATTTAAAAATGTAATGTATAATTAGGAAATATGGGTTGTTAATGGATAATCATCGATAATAGTCAAGCTTGTAGTCATGTTAGTTAGATATTCTAAATATATAGAGATATATTTCAGTTAGATAGGCATTCTTCATATCTTTCAAAGACTACAGAATATGGCATTTAAGATGTTTTAATAACTTAGGGCTTTTCATGACAATGAGACATGTCTGCTCATGGCAGCACCAATCTACTTCAAGAGGAAGATGGGCATTGAAGAGGCTCCTTATGGAGTTGGTTAGCCATTTGGGCAAGAAACTGCTCTTGCCTAGACTGTTTCACTGGACATGCAGTACCCACAGAGAAATTGCCTAAAGGTGAGATGATCCTTTGGGGTTCCTGTTTCATGAAACAGTCTGCGAGACATTCTGCAGGATACAGAAGAAAGTGACTGAAGTGTCTTTGAAATTTCCTGCTTCATGGAAAAGTCTGCTGGATACTATGGGCCTGTAGGCTGAATATGGATGCCCCAACAGTGCAGAAGAACTTTGAGTGACTGTCCAGGCAGCAAGAGGTCTCTGTCATTTCTAGAGTTTTGGAAGTTGCTTACTTCCAGTTTACATAGGTAATATATCCTTCTGGAGTCTTTGATGGAGTTGAAGAATTTATAGTTATAGTTTTCCTTAGTTATGATAAAAGATAAAATAGATCTAAATATTATAACTGTAATTCTTGCTTGATATCTGTTATATGTAATTTTACTATGTTAAAGTGAAAGCCTTTTTTGTTTAAACAGAAAAGGGGAAATGGTATAGGAGGTCCTTCTTTCTATGTGTTGCTTTCATTGGTTAAATAAAGAAACTGCCTTGGACTTTTGATAGGGCAGAACTTAGATAGGTGGGGAAGACAGAACAGAATGCTGGGAAGAAGGCAGAGAGAGAGCCGCCATGGAGATGCCAGGTCAGACATGCTGAATCTTTCCCGGTAAGCCACGATGTGGTGACATCCAGATTATTAGAAATGGGTTAAATCAAGATGTGAGAGTTAGCCAATAAGAGGCTAGAGCTAATGGGCCAGGCGGTAATTTAATTAGTACAATTTCTGTGTGGTTATTCTGGGGGCTAAGCTACCCAGGTGGCGGGACGCAGCCCACATCTCTTACAATAGAGAGTGAGAGAAACTGCTGTAGTGATGAACTATAGAAATGACCTAGTGGCTATAGAAATGATCCCTCAAAGAATAGTCTTACAAACTTAAATATTCAGAAGGTGTTTTGACTGCATAGCCATTTAGTAAAACAGTAGTGTATGCTCCAGTGGCCTGGGACCTCCTTAGCCATGGCTTTTGACTGGGCTTAGAGTACCATATTCAACATTATTATTTTTAAGAATAACACCTAGGGCCGGTGAGACGCCTCGGCAGATAGGGTGCTGGCCACTTGAGCTTGACCTCTCGGACCCATGTGCTAGAAGGAGAGAATTGACCACGGTGTTTTCTGACCTTCACACATGTTCTGTGGCACATATCCTCACTACTCAAAAATAAATACATACACAGCTGCTACGTAATAAATAAAATGTGTAATAATTGCTTACATTGCACTTCACAATTCACAAAGCAAGTTTAAATATTTTACCTCGTTTGGTATTTTAACAATATTTCAGATTGTGTGTGTGGGAGCTAGCTTGTAGCCTGTCCGAAGACTACTGTGGCCAACAGTGGCCCAAAGCCAACTCTCTTTTATACACTTTTTTTTTATTCTCGTGTGTGTGTGTGTATGTCTGTGTGTGTGTACATGTACCTGTGCAAGCCTGGCAGCAAGCCCCCTTAGCTACTGAACCATCTCACTGACCCCTCCCCTCAAAGCCTGTTCTTTTTCTGACTGGTGCTAAGCGTGGTCTTTACATTGTCAGACAAAGAATATAATAAAAACTACCCAACTGACAGAACAAAAACCAAGAAGACACACGTGACTCATAGACAAACAGAGCTGGGAACATTTGTTAACTGGTCCTTTTCAGAAACATTGGGGCTGCTGGCCTAGAATGTTGGTTCTCTGATCAGTGTTTGAGTTCCAGAAAAGTTATTTGTGAATGAAGTTTTCATGTTGCCACATGAATACTAAAATGCTCTTTGTAATTTAAAAGGGTTTCTATGACGGAAAATTGATGGAGTAAAAGATAAATTGTATCTTGTTTTTATATTTCCCATCCATGTGTGCAAAATAAGATTATAGAAACCATGCTTATGTGTGTGTAGTTCTGGAAGGATGGACACACACGTTGGTGAAGATTGCTTCTTTTCTTGGTGCTGTGGGTTGAACAGTGTCCCCTGCCTGCTAGGCAGATGCTGTGCCCCAGAATCACATCCCCAGCAATGGTGTCTCTGCAGAGGGTTCTCTGGAACTCACTGGGAAACGCGCTGTTTGCTGTAATCTCTTCAGTCTACTGTGAAATTTTTCTGACCCTATTTTTATATGTGGAACATAAGGAAATGTCCTCCATTCCAGTTGGAGTGGGTCTGACCTGGGTGAGTGTAAACGAATGAGTTAGATTTCTGTGTTTAAATTCACCCCTCTGTGTCTTTCCTCCCTTGCCTTATGAAATGCGGTGTTTATGAGAAAGGGCATGGCCTTTCCTGCCGTGTCACCCGTGCGTCACGAAGCCAAAACCCACCCGCATCGCACATGTACCTGTTCAAGCAGGTAACTTGGGCCTTGTTCCTGAGAGTGGCCGTTGCCTCCTACTCGTCCAGACCTTTGGACAGTCTTGTGTCTCCTGGGAGTAGAAAGCACCCGGCCCACGGTGCTGCTGGCCGACGTCTGAGTCGCCAGCACTCCTTGTTCCAGAAATGGCCAAAGCGGTCCGTCCTATCCGATCGAAAGGGCTCAGTTTATAGGATCCACTCGCTCGTCGTCGCCATCTACTGGCCCACTGTGTACTTGCATAGTAGAGAGCTCACCTATTATGAGACTGCTGAGGTTGCTCTCCGGGGGTCCCCAGGGTTGGCTTTTGCCGGCTGTCTGCATAGGAGCCCTGAGCTTGGCCAATCGAGTCAGCAATAAAAGCCCACTTTGAAACCCAAGACTGGCTATGTCTACTCAATGAGTGCCTGTGCTGAGCTGTGGGTGCACAGCAGGAAGGCCCAGCCAGCATGTTGGCAGGGCAGAGCCTGTGTGTGGCGTGCAGTACGACTGTCCACAGACTTGGAGGTGGGGAGAGTCTGGATCTGAGAGAACTAGTAAAGTCATGGCAGATACAGTCTAAGAACACTAGGGAAACCGGAGAGTTTTCCTGCTGGGCATCTTTTTTCCTTTCCTAGTGTCATTGTCGTTATCATTGCTGTTCTTGTTATTATTATTACTGAAAAAGATTTATTGTGTGTGTATGAGTGTGTTTTGCACACACATACACATAAACACTCAAATACATATGCATCCCTTCCAAAAGGTGAAGAATATGGGGTTTAAGTGATTAAGAGCACCAGTCGCACCCCCAGGGGACATGGGTTTGAGTCCCCGCATCTACACGGTGGGTCACAACTGTCTGTAACTCCAGTTGCAGGGGATCATACACGTCTCCTGGCTTTGGGGGGCACTGCAGTCATGTGGAGAATATACAAAATGGAGACAATACACTCAAACAAAATAAAAAGGGAAAATAATTTTTTTTATAATGGAGAATATGAATTGTGGGGACCTGCTGGTCACCCACCCCGACCCAGCATCTGGCTGAGAAATGTAATAGCAGTTAACTTATGAGGCTGCTTCTCACAGCTTCTGAGGACAAGAATGGGTGGGATTCAAGGTAGGTCAAGGGTCACAGGTTCTGGCCAGTAGAAGCTTTTTAATGTAATTTTATTGAAAACGAAACCAAAAAACCTACATACGGGTATTACTTTGAAAGAACCGCCTTGCCAATTTCTAAAAGTGAAGCTAAAAGAAAAGAGATCCACATTTCCTTCTTAGGAGCCTGTCTCTCAAAGCATCCCTTGCCCCGAGGGGCGGTTTGGAAATCAGATCCGCTCAGCTTTCTCAGAGCCCAGCGCAGGGCTGGGTGCGGGTAGCGCGGAGGGAGGGAAGCTTGAAGCGGCTTGCAGCGGGTCTGTTCTCATCCGCCGCCGCTCATCCCTCCCACGTGTCCAACCTAGTGGGTCTGCGCTGGAGCACGCACCGCTTCAGCCCTGAGACCCTGGCGGGGTTCCAAGCGGTGTAGGCCCTGCTGGAAGGAGCCAGAGGAATGCCTGCAAGGCTGAGCGCATTCCGGGGCCGTGTGCAAATGGTGATGCAATTCCTGCAGTTTTCTGGGGGGAAGCGGGGTGCTGTAACCCCAAGCTCAGAAGGAAGGTACGGTGTGTGTGTGTGTGTGTGTGTGTGTGTGTGTGTGTGTTGGGGCGGGGGAGGTTGGGTGTGTGTGTGTGTGTGTTGGGGCGGGGGAGGTTAGAAAAGTATTTTCCACGATGTGTTTGGCCTTTGACTCCACCCAGGGAAGTGGGAGTAGAAACAACTTTGACTTCCCATGTTGAGATTGGTTTTCTTAGATCCCCGCGTGCCCAGAGTTGAAGTGGGCTGCCGTGGGAAGTTGTGAGCTCCCTGCCTGGGGTGCGGGATAACTACTTGGCAGCAATGTTGTGGAGGCGAAGAGGACTCCAACACCAAGATGCTATGAGTCTTTGGTGCCCATTGTCCCTAAGACGCTGCCAGAGGTACGCAACCTGATGCGGATTTCACAATCATCTTCTCAGGTCGGTGATGCAAGCTCCTTCAGGAGAAAGTCCCGGCTGCTGAGATGGATGGACCCTGGGCTGTTGGGGCTGGGAGTGCCTGACTCACGCTTCTCAGCCCATGCCAGCATTTCAGAGGGAAGCGATGCAGTCTCCCCCACTTCTTCCTCCATTCGCCCCCTGAAGGCAAGTGTCTCCCCTCCTCCTGTCTTTGACGGCACATAACTCTCTGGGAGATCTCAGCCACAGCCCTGACTCCAGCCCTCGCACCTGTGGATCTCAAGCTGTTTCCAGCCTTGACCTCATTTCTGAGCCCCTCGCCCACGGAGCCATCCATCTGGGAACCCAGCATCTTCGTCTCCTTTCCGCATCTCACACTCATATCCAGAAGGGATCTGTTTCTTCTGCCTTTAAATTGGACACCGCTCTCAGCTCCGGCTTAGTTTGTTTCTATGTGTGTTCAAGCCTCCACATGCCCCCTCAGGGTGCAGCTTTTTGGCCTTTCTCATAGGAACTCCATCCCTGTCAATTCCTTTCCTCGTGTGTTGGCCACTAATGTCTGGCCAAGGGACTAGCCCCATCTTCCTTCACCTCCCACTCCTCCAAACACTATTCCTCCCGCTGCCAGAAGGATGTGGGATACGGCCTCCACCAGGTGGTCATTCCCATATGAACAAGTGTAAAGCATAAAAAGACAGACACTACCAAGTGTAGGCAAGGACACAGTGCAACCCAAGCCTTGGTGCAGGTCCTGGTGGGTGTGTGGCGGGGAAACAACTCTGGAAAGCTAGTTGCATCTGTTAAGGAGGGAAATACAAAATCCATGGCCCAACAAGACTACTGTGAGATTTGAACCCAGCAAATACACTACCACGAGAGCAGTGGTCTCAACTTGTGGGTCACAACCCCCTGGGGGGGGGTCAAACAACCCTTTCACCTAAGACAGTTGGAAAGCACAGATATTTACATTATGATTCATAACAGTAGTAATGAAAATAATTTTATGCTTGGGAGTCAGCACAACATGAGGGGCTGTATTAAAGAGTTGCGGTGCATTAGGAAGGTTGAGAACCACTGCACTAGGGACACTGCGGAAAGGTGCTGTCCATGGATGGGACGTTACAGAGCAGCAAGAAGAAATCCGGCTTGGGGTAGTAAAATAAGTCACATACATGGGTAAGACGGGAAAGTCTCTGGTGTGGCCAGGATGGTGTTTTGTCTGTGTGTATAGAGTTCTTGAGAGGGCCCACCATGAATTTCAGCAGTTTTAGCAACAATTTGTATCTTTTAAAAATTATTTTTATGATTTTTAAAATTATATATGTGGGTGTATATATGTATATGTATATATGTGGGTGACTGTGTGCCCAGGAGTGCAAGTGCCCTCTGTATCCAGAAGAGGGCGCCAGATTCCCTGGAGCTGGAGTTACAGGTGACTGTGAGCTGCCTGAAATGGATTCTGGGAACTAAACTCAGGTCCTCTGCAAGAGCAGCAAGTGCTCTTAACTTCAAAAATCATCCTTCTAGCCCCAACAACTGTATCGTGTGTGTGTGTGTGTGTGTGTGTGTGTGTGTGTGTGTGTATTTTTAAAATTATTGCTGGGCTGTGGTGGCACATGCCTTTAATCCCAGCATTTGGGAGGTAGAGGCAGGAAGATCTCTGAATTTGAGGCCAGCCTAGTCTATAGAGTGACTCCCAGGATAGCCAGGGCTGTTACACAGAGAAACCCTGTTATGGAAAAACAAAACAAAAACCCAAGATTATTTATTTTATGTGTATGACTGTTTTGTCTGCATGTCTGTCTGTGTGCCATGTATTGGATCCCCTGGAATTTGAGTTGCACCATGTGGGCACTGGGAACTGAATCCAGGCCCTCTGGAAGAGCAGCCAGTACTCCTAACCACTGAGCCATCTCTCCAATCCCAACATCTATTATTTGTACTCCCCCCACCCCCGATGTCCTTCTTTCCTTTCCCAGGGTCTCACTATGTAGACCAGATGGCCTTTATTTCTGGATCCTCCTGTCTCTGCCTTCCCAAGTGTTGGGACTCCCGATGTGCCTGGCGCTGTTTCCATAGGTGTGGCCAGTTCTGAGAAGTTTGGCCGTATATCATTCATACTTCCACAGAAACTCACTAGACCCGCCTTCCCCCACATACACACCGACAGAAAGCCCCTCCCCCATGATGCCCATGCCCAGAGGAGAACCCTGCAGAGCTGGGAACAGGACTAAGCTCTCCAGGATGCTCCCAGTCTGCCAGGCCTCCTTTCCATCCATACCTTCTCTGCCTGCCATCTAGACCACTCCCGGTTCTGCTGGCTGGTCTGTGTCCTGGAGGTCTTTCTCTGTGTCTTCAGCATGGAGCACCTCTTTCCGTGGTTCTGGCTGAGGTTTCCACCTTCTCCACGCATGACTCCTCCCTGCCTCCCAGCTCGGTCTCTGCTTGCCTATAATTCCCTTAAAGGGAAACCCGAGGGGTGGTACAAACGGTGTCTCTTTCACCTTTGTAAAACCCTCTGGGGCCAAATCTGTGCCTGGTACTGTGCCTCAGCTAATGAGTGTTTGACAAATAATCGCATGTGCGTTCACAGTTAAGCTGTCATCCGGCCTGCCAGAAAGCCGAGGCATGCAGTGTGTCAAAAAAAAAAAAAAAAAAAAAAAAAGCCCCTTTAGACGTCAACACAGCATCCTGCCGGCCCTTCATGGGCTGCTGACAGCCTGGTAGATGGAACTGTGTTCTGCAGCATTGTGGGCGTGTCCAATTAGACTCGGTGAGACCGAGCTGCCCTCCTAATATGAATAAGCCGTGCAAATATGTGGTTAATGACCATGTCGCTCCGTGTCAGTTCTTAATCCCAGATAATTAGCAGATAGATAATTGGTGGAAGAATGGGAGGTGCTGACAGACATCCCATCACTTGGGTGAAGTTAATGATCCTCTATGGATTAAGACCCACCCTCTGGGAGTGTTGATGGCTCCTTTTGAAAGGGCCCGGATCCAAGAAGAGGTGTCAAGAACTCCAGCTCGGGGCGTGGCATCAGAACTAATTCCCAGAGCTGCTTCCGGGAAGGTGGGTGGACAGAAGCAGGGCAGCAAGCCTGGAACAGGCGGCTAGGGGGTCCTGTGCTGATCACACCCTACTGAAGTCCCCACTGGCCCTTCTCCTCCCTGGATTTTGCCATGTTGGGAAGGCTGCAGCGTGAGACTATGTAGTAAACAAGAGTTTTCCTAGGTGGCCTCTCTGATTTAGAAAATAGACTTTTTTTTTTCTGCTGTCAATTTATTTGGGTAGTTTGACTGGATGAGAGAGCCTGTCGAAGAAATATTTGGGGGATGAAAAGAGATGTCTGAAACTGGGCAGTGGTGGTGCACGCCTTTAATCCCAGCATTTGGGAGGCAGAGGCAGGCGGATCTCTGTGAGTTCTAAGCCAGCCTGGTCTACAAAGGGAGTTCCAGGACACCCAGAGCTGCACAAAGAAACCCAGTCTTGAAAAAAAAAAAACAAAAAACAAAAAAAGAGAGGAAGAGAGAGATCTGAGGTGTGAATCAGTAGGGCTTCCAAGTGACCCGATGCAGGGCCAGTTAGCTGTCCATCACCATGATGTGTTTGTTCACTGGGGTCCTTTGTGTTCAGTCATCCTTGGGAGGTGATGCTCAGTCTGGACTCTGCCTTCTGGGCCTGTTGCCTGCCCCTGGGAGTCAGGGAGGTAATTTTCACTGGAATGAGGTTGAGGGTGATGTGGGTGTGTCATGTCTGGGCCTGGACCCCAGTACCCACTGCCTTTTGTGGAGGTTATTTCTCTTTGCTGCCTGGATTTCTAAGAAGGCAGGAAGCAAAACCCAAATCACCACACAGAGCAAAGGGACACAGGCATCCATCCTCATGGGTGGTCCATGAGTAGGCCATAAATCCCATTAAGTCAAAAATGTGAAATTTTCTTATAGCATTTAGAGACGCCCTGGGTGCCTGGATAAACAGGAAGTCAGTTTGTTTCTGTGGGGCTGATTCTGAGAATTTGAAAGGGAAATTCAGTTACAATTAAGAGCTTTGGATACTGTGAGCTAAGGTGTCAGTGTAAAGCACCAAAGCAGTGCTGATATCGGCAACATGCGACCACGGCAAAACATAAGAAACTATGTGACCAAGCAGGCAGGCAGGCGGGCGGGCAGGCGGGCAGGCTTCATAAAGCAATTTGAAAGTTGAAAGCTTTTTGCCATGCGTTTTGAGAGACAGGACTTACGATGTAGCCCAGGCTGGCCTTGCTCTCCTGCCTCAGTCTCCCCATTGCTAGGGACACACTTGTGTGCCACCACAAAACTGATGATGAAGATGGAAAAAAAATCGTATTACCAGACAAGTGTCAGAACCAAAGGAACATGAAGTGACTGGATCCTGCCCCACCTCCAGAGGCTTAGTCCAGTGGTTTCCATAAGGGGTGGCCTTGGAATCTGACAGTGTCTGGAGACCTTTGCCACATCCCTCTGGAGGGGGTGGGAATTGTCATCTTGAGGCCAGCACCAGAGAGGCTGCCACGTGTCCTACAACACGTAGACTCATTCACCAAAGTGTCACCTGACTCCCAACACCAATAGTGCGGAGGCTGAAAGTTCTGGTTTCGTGGTTCCCTAAGAACCATAGGATAATGGCGTGATCCTCTGCAGGCTTCAGATTTCCAGAGATGATGAGCACCGAGCAGTGCTGTCGTTGTATGGGAAAGAACCTATCCGAGGGGATTCTGCAAAGGCCCTGGAGTGAGTGGGTGTAAGTAAGCTAGGGGTCAGATTGCTCCATGGGTCGCATGGGGAGAGAGAAACATTGCAGAAATGTTGAAGCCAGAGGAGGACAGTGGTGAATGCCAGCTGTGGCCAGGCACCAACCCAGGACCCTGGGCAATGGGTTTGGCAGAACTTGGTAGTGTGAGGGGTAAAATCCAGCCTAGGACAAGAGGAAGAGATGGTTATGAGCTGGGTGTTTGTATCGGAGGATGGTTTTGATTCCAAACTGTCCTGTTTTTTGTTTTTTGTTTTTTTTTTTTAAATAGTATCTCACTCTGTAGCCCAGTATGGGCTGAAACTTCTGACAATCCTCCTGCCTCAGCATTCCAAATACTGGGATTACAGACATGAATCAACACGCCTGGCCAAAACTTTACAATTTTTGAAAGAGATTTATTTTTATTTCTATTTCTGTGTGCACGTGTGTGTGTGTGTGTGTGTGTGTGTGTGTAAGTGCACACGAGTGCAGGTGTCATTGGAGGCCAGAAGAAGGCGTGAGCTCCCTTGGAGTGGAGTTCCAAATGGCTGCCTGACATGGGTGCTAAAAGGGAACTCTGCTCCTCTGGAAGAACAGGAAGGGCTTGTTACTGCTGAGCCGTCTCTCTAGCCCTTTCATCTAAATATATATATATATATTTTGTCAGCGGATAGCAATCTTGAACCTGCAGTAACTTCCTTTATTGTCTGTCTGTCTGTCTTTCTCTCTTTCTCTCTCTCTTTCTTTCTTTCTTTCTTTCTTTTTTCTCCTTCAGAAATTTCCCTTAAGGTTCAGGTTTGGATATAGTGTTGTGTGACCATGTTGTCCATTTAGGGGCACCAATCACACAGATGGTCATGTACGCAGAGGCCTTGTTCTGGAACCTTGTTCTGGTTCGACTAGCTACGCCTCCATCATTGAAAACCTATGGAGCTTCAAGAGGATGGAACTTAAGGGGAGCATGGAACCCAGTGGTCAGAGTCCCTTCCTGAGCTCTCCTGTTCTAGTCAGACCTCTCTGAGCCCAATGTTCTTGTGTGTGTGTGTGTGTGTGTGTGTGTGTGTGTAGGTCAGAGGTCAACCTTGAATGTTGTTCCTCAGGTGCCACCCCCTTTATTTTTGAGATAGGGTCTCTCATCAGCCTGGAACTTATCTACTAGTCTAGGCCAGCTGGCCAGTGAGGGAATTGCCAGAACCCACCTGTCTCCATCTCCCCCATGCTAGGATTACAAGTATTTGTCACTATACTGGGCTCTCTAAAAACATGGGTTTGAGGGGTTGAGTTCAGGTTCTCACACTGTGACAAGCACATTACCGACTGAGCTCTCCCTCTAGGCCCACAAATATTTTTGAGGTGATATCCACACAAGAGGAGGAATAGATACAACACTCACCTCCATCACCACGTAAACTGATTTTCCCAGAGAAACAGCCTCACATGGTGAAGATTCCTCTGCTGACTGACTGGAACTCCGTGACTGTAGAGAGTTGGAATGTTACAGATTCAGACATCTTCAGCTCTCTTAGTCCCACTAGTGACCAATTAACAGCCACCCTCTGTGTCTGACCTAAAGTCCTTTGCACTCTCAGGTAAAGCCTTGGAGGTGTATTAACTTAGGAGATGCTAGTATCCCTGACCCAAACCCTGAGACTGTCATCTGAACTAGTCACGGAGTGACTCCTCTTTGCTCTGACCTGCCCACCTGCTGTTGCCACCAAGGCGTTTGTTCAGTGCCTGGGCCCTGGTCACTCGTGTTTGGTGGAGAATAAATCGTCTCGTATTCTCTTTGAGGGTTACAGCTGTGTTTTGACTGACAGCTAGCATCATATGAACCTTCCTTTAAAAGATTTATTTATTTTTATCTCATGCATATGGGTGTTTGCCTGCATGTATGTATGTGTACCACATGTATACAGTGTCTGTGGAGGCCGGAGGAGGGCATCAGATTACCTGAAGGTGAAGCTGATTGATGGGAGCCACCATGTGATGTTGGGAACAGAGCTTGTGTCCTCAAGTGTCCTCACTGCTGAGCCATCTCTCCAGCCCCTGAGGAATCTTCTCGAACTTACCACCCAGACTAAAGAAAGCAGCATCGACTGACCTCTCCTATATTTCTTTCTGATTTTCTCTCCTGACACAAACATCAGCTTGTTGGAACTAATCAGTTCTTTCTTTTCTTAAAAAATGATTTATATATTTTTATTTTATGTGCATTGGTGTTTTGCATGCATGTCTGTCTGGATCCTCTGGGACTGGAGTCACAGACTGTTTTGAACTGCCATGTGGGTGTTGGAAATTGAACTTGGGTTCTCTGGAAGAGCAGCCAGTGCTCTGAACTGCTGAGCCATCTCTCCAGTCCCTAATCAGTTCTTTCTGCCTGTCTGCCTGTCATCGTCGTTGTCATCATCATCATCATCATCCTCTTCATCATCATCATCACCATCATCATCCTCTTCATCATCATCCTCTCCATCATCATCCTCTTCATCATCATCATCCTCTTCATCATCATCATCATCCTCTTCATCATCATCATCCTCTTCATCATCATCATCCTCTTCATCATCATCATCCTCTTCATCATCATCATCCTCTTCATCATCATCACCATCATCATCCTCTTCATCATCATCCTCTCCATCATCATCATCCTCTCCATCATCATCCTCTCCATCATCATCCTCTTCATCATCATCATCCTCTCCATCATCATCCTCTCCATCATCATCCTCTTCATCTTTTTCCACCTCTTCCTCCTCACCCTTTTCCTCCTCCTCTTCTTCCTCCTCCTCATCACTATTTTCAGTGCTGGGGATTAAGTCCAAGGCCTCTAAACTTCTGGGGAAATGCTCCACCCCCTTCATCTGGGGAAATGCTCTACCCCCTGTCATCTGTGTATTTCTTTAGAGTCCTGCCTCAGTGGTGCAGAGGACAGACATTCTTCAGCTCCTCGAGCACAGTGTTGTTGACAGCAGGTGCCCACTCTGATTGCCTGGGGCTGTGTTGGACTAGTTGGCAGATCTTTCTAACATCACTTCCAGAAGCATGAGCCTCCACGCAAGAATGGTGTCCATTTGCTTCATATATTTTGTGCTTTGGACTAACAGAACCATAACCTTTTCAGTGCCCACTGTTCACCCTCAACACTTTCATAAGGGGCAACGCACAGAGACCCCGAGTGTTCTTTATCCAGTCTTTCCCAGGGTAGTGATGCACCAATGTAAGGTGGATGGCGGCACAGGTAAGGCCAGGGTGAACAGTCTCTCTCAGGTCACCGTTTCTATCTATCCCCACTTCCTTCCATCCACATCCGTTCCTATCCCTTGGTAGTCACTAAATTATTTTCCATTTCAATAATTTATTCAGCGCAAAAATGTTACGTGCGGGCTGGAGAGGTGGCTCAGCAGTTAAGGGCACACACTGATCTGCGGAGGACCTGAGCTTGGTTTCCAGGGGGCTCACAACTATTCTCCAGCTTCAGCGGAATCTGAAAACCTCTCCTGACCTCCACAGGCATCCCCTACCCCACATGTGTACACCAGCGTACAACACACAGATGCACAGTTAAAAATAAAATAAAAAAAATGTGTGAAGTCTGGTGTGGCACACACTTGTAATCCTAGTACTTGGGGGCTAAGGCAGGAGGATGGGCAAGTCTGAGCCAGCCTGGGCTACATACGGGGATAATGTCTCAAACAAACCAACAAAACAGACAGTTTGTAAACAGTCATGAAGCATGTGATCTATTGGAACTGGCCTTTAAGATAGCATCATCCTCTTGAAGTCACAGGCAATTGTGTGTCAATAATTTATTCCTTTTCCTTGCTGAGTTATGTTCCATGGTTTATCTATTGTGTTGAAGAACATGAGTTTTTTTTCTTCCAGTTAAAAAGTACTTGTTAACTACACATGCCCAGAACTAGGGTTATGAGTCGTCCTAACCCAACATCACCCCATCAACGAGCTGCTGGAGCACGCGAGGGGCTGGTCCTGCAGGTCCAAAGCTTCAGGATCTTCAGAACACAGGGTAAGAACAGTGTGTCCAAGAGGAGCCGGGTGAGGACCCAGCATCAACAGTGTAGCAGAAGCCAGAGGCCTCAAACCAGACCAATGACTCTTTGCAATGAACACTTGCAAGTAAAGATGTACGGATAAAAGGGTTTACTGTGTGACTCACTCTGCCATACCACAGCTTCCATGACAAGATTTTTCTTTTCCTTAAATTTTATTTTACTTTGGTGTGGAGGTTGCAAGGGCAGAGGGCAGATACAAAGGGACAGAGGATGAAGGGGATCAAGATGCATGATGTGAAAGACACAAATAATGAATTAAAAGTAAGTTTATGATAGAAAATATTTATTTTGTGTATATGAATTCATATGAGTCTGTGTGAGTGCATGACATGGGTGTGCAGGTGCCCACAGAGCCAGCAAATGGCATCAGATCCACTGAAGCTGGAGTTACAGATGCTTGTGAGCCGTCCAACACGGGTTCTGAGAACCAAACTGGACTCTTGTGGAAGAGTAGCAAGTGCTTACAGCCACTGAGCCATCGCTCTAGTTTTCCCACTCCCTTGTTTCTCTCTCTCTCTCTCTCTTTGTTATTTTGGTAATATGACTAAAGTAACTATAAACATTCATGAACTTTTCTTAAGATTTATTTATTTTTACGTGAGCTGGTGTTTTGCCGGCACATATGTCTGTGTGAGGGAGTTGGAGCCACTGGAACTGGAGCTGCCATGTGGGTGCTGGGAATTGAACCTGGGTCCCCTGGAAGAGCAGACAGTGCTCTTAACCCCTGAGCCACCTCTCATGAACTGTTTCTAGCGTGAAAAAAAAAATCTTTTTTTCTAGAATGAATGGCCAGGAGTTTGAATGTTGAGTCATGCGGTGGTTCCTTTGGGCTTCCCGGAACTGCCAAGCCGAGTGGCCTTCCCACTTTGAACTCCCACATCCCTGTCTGAGTGAGCAGTCTCTGGCTCCTTGCCAGCTTCTGTTGGCGTCACTGCTTTTATCTGTGGTTTTGATTTGCACTCCCCCGTTGGCTGACAATGCTGCCCCTCTCTTCACGGGGCCTTTTCTGTCCTCTAGATGAGAACATCTCCGTGTCTTCTACCCATCCTCTAGTGGGAATGTTTGTCTTCTGACTACTGATCTTTGAGAGCGGTCTGTAGATTCTAGAAGGGAGTCCTTTGTCAAATGTGCGGGTTTCAGATATTTTCTCCCTCTCCGTAGCTTTACTTTTTTCTCTTTTTAAAAGGTTTATGTATTTATATGCCTGCATGTGTGTATGCCATGTATGTTACCCATAGAAGCCAGGAGAGGAACTGGAGTTGTGGAGCTCCATATTGTCGCTGAGAATGGAACTGGAGTCTCCTCAAGAGCAAGGAGTTCACTTAGCCACTAGGTCATCTCTCCAACTTCCTCCCCCCACCCCAGGTTCCTCTGGGTAGCCCCTGCTGTCCTGGAACTCGCTCTGTAGACCAGGCTGACCTCGAACTCAGAGATCTGCCTGCCTCCCGAGTGCTGCTGGGATTAAAGGCGTGCCTCTGCCCTTTTATCCTCTGTAAAGCCATCTTCCCCACACCAGCAAACCGTTCACTAAGATTCTGATAGAGATTATGTTCACCCCGCATATTAATTTGGGGCTAATGTATACCTTCATGTGTTGAATTTCCTAAGCCTGCGCATGGTGTGCATTCAGACTTCCTTTGTTAACACCACGTGGTTTTCAGTTTAGGAATTCTTACATCCTCTGATAGATTTGTACACTACAGTTCTTTTGTTTGTCTGATACAGGTTTTTTGCTTTATTTACATACTTGTTTATTATCCACTTTTTTAAAAAAAGAGTTGTTATGAAGCCACGGTCGGTCTGGAATTCCCTGTGTTGATCAGGCTGGCCTCAGCCTGTTCTTCCTGCTTCTGCTTCCCAGATACCAGGATGACAGGTACGTGCCACCACATCTGACTAGTTTTATATTTTTAATTTTTTATGTTTATTTTGGAATCTTATGACTTTCTGGTCTTAGTTATTAGTTCTCTCTCTGTGTGTATATGTGTGTGTGTATGTGAGAGAGAGTGCGTGTGTGTGTATGTGCGTGCACCTTGTGGTGTGGGTGTGTTCAGGTATGCATGCAAGAGCACATAGGGTCTGGGGTTCTGAACTCAGGTCCTCCTGCTTATAATCAGGCATTTCACTGACTGAGCCATCTCCCCGACAATCACCTCCTGGAGGCGTTTATTTACTTTTGAGTCAGGGTCTTTCTCCGTAGCTCTAGCTAGACCTGGAACTAACTCTCTTTGGAGATAAGCAGACCTCAAACTCCAATAAATTTCTTGCTCTGGGCTTCTGGGAGTGGGGGTTAGCAGCACCAAGCACCACTCCCGGCTTTAGGAGGCTTCAACAACCACTTTCTAATCTGAGTGCCCCTTCTCTTCTCCATATCCTTTCTGTTACAATTAGGTGGTTTAGCACTGTCTTGGAGAACAGTGACCATCTTTGCCTTGAGACGCTGAACAAATAAATACTGCCAGTCTTTCATCATTCGCTAGAACGCTGGCTGTGGGGTTTGTGCCTATTCTCCATCAAGTTGAGGAAGTTTTCCCATTTCCTTGTTTTCTGAGGAGTTTTCTCCCTTCATGAATAGGCATTGATTCTGTGAAACACTTTTCCTCAAATCACAGGTATAATCGTGTGATTTTTTATACATTTTTTATTGATATTTATTGAGCTCTACATTTTTTTTCTGCTTCGTGTGTTTTTCTTTGTCTGTTAATGTGGTAGACTATATTGTTTTTACATTATGAATGTCTTGTTTTATGAATGGAGTCGAGAGAACTCAATTGACCACAGTTTAATTTGAGTCAAAGTTTTCAGGACTGCGTTCGTCTTCGTATTGAAGACTGACTGCAAGTATTGCTTGAAGTCCGTTATAATCTGTCTAACTATACACAAGTTATAAGTGAGTGAGCATTACCGAGGCAACACGATCTGATTTTATTTATTTATTTTACGATCTGATTTTATTTATTTATTTTTTTGGCTTTTCATTACAAGGTTTCTCTGTAGCTTTGGAGCCTGTCCTGGAACTAGCTCTTGTAGACCAGGCTGGCCTCAGACTCACAGAGATCCACCTGCTTCTGCCTCCCGAGTGCTGGGATTAAAAACATGAGGTGGCCTGACTGATTATTTTATTTTTAATACTGAGCCAGCCTGAGATAGCTTAATACTCAGCCATCTCAGATAAACTCTGACCTGTGATGGGTGCAGTTCTTTGCGCACTGTCATATTCTATTTGCAAATGTTTTGTTTAAGGCTTTTCCATTTGTACCTATGAGGCGTTAGGATTTTTCAGTTTTCTGGTTTTGTATTATGTTTTTAAAAAATTTCACATACATGAGAACTGGCCTTTATTTATTTATTTACTTACTTACTTACTTATCTGTGTGTGGATGTGGAGGTCAGAGGATAACTGGTTCTCTCCTTTGACCATGTGGAGAATCCATCTCAGTGGTCAGGCATGGGAGCAGTCATCTCTACCTGCTGAGCCATCTCACTGGCCCTTTGGTACTGTCTTTATGTAGTCTTGGTGTCCAAGTCATTCTAGTGCCCCCAAATAAAATGGGATATATTTCCTTCTCTTCTACTTTTGGGAAGAAATGTTGTTAATTGTTGTTAATTAGTTAATTCTTCAAACAGTTGGTAGAGTTTCCTCAGGAAACTCATACAATTGTAGACATTTCATTTTAGGAATTAAAGAAAATTGTGCGCAGTTATATGTGTGTGTGTGGTTATATATATGTGTAGTTGCATATGTGTGGTTGTGTGTGTATGGTTATGTATGTGTGGTTATGTATGTGTGTAGTTATATATGTGTGTGGTTGTGTGTGTGGTTATTGTGTGTATGTAGCACGATTAATAAAAACCCAGAGACAGATATTGGGGTTCAACCTGAAGATCAGAAAAGCAAAGCAGCCAGCCACTGGCTCTTACCTCTCTCTCAGTCTGAAATGGCGATCCTGCCTCCAGGAATCTCAGAATGAGACTGTGTCTGAGAGCTGTCTCCTCCCGTTTTCTATTCCTCTTTAGGGCTGGGATTAAAAGGCGTACACCACTACCACCCAGTTTCTATGGCAACTAGTGTGGCTACTGGGATTAAAGGTGTGTGTCACCACTGCCTGGTTCGTAAGGCTGACCAGTGCGGCTGTTTTACTCTCTCAATTTCAGGCAAGGTTTATTTATTAAAAACTACAAGTGGGGGGCTGGAGAGATAGACGGCTTAGTGGTTAAGAGCACTAACTGCTGCTCTTCCAGAGGACCCGGGGTTCTGTTCCCAGCACCCATATGGCAGCTAACAGCTGTCTCTGACTCCACACACAGATAGACATGCAGGGAAAATACCAATGCAAATAAAATAAAAATAAATTATTTAAAAAAACTACAAGTGAAATATTACATGTATATGTGTATGTGTGTGGTTATCATTACATGTATAGTTATGTGTATGTGTGTGGTTGTGTGTGCATGTGGTTGTGTGTGTATGGTTATATATTTGTGTGGTTATGTATGTGTGTAGTTATGTATGTGTGGCTCTGCATGTGGTTATATAAGTAGTTATGTATGTGTGTGGTTACATATGTGTGTGGTTATATGTGGGTGGTTATGTATATGTGTGTGGTTACGTGTGTATGTGGTTATATGCATATGTTTGGTTATGTACATGTGTTGTTGTGTGTGGTTATGTGAGTAGTTATGTGTTTGTGATTATGTGTGTAGTTATGTGTGTGTTTATTTGCGTGTGTGTGGTTATATATGTATGTGGCTATGTATGTGTGTTGTTATGTATGTGTGTGTTTATGTGTGTAGTTATATGTGAGTGTGGTTCTGTGTGTGTTTATTTGCGTGTGTGTGGTTATGTATGTATGTGGTTATGTGTGGTCATGTGTATGTATGCACATGTGTGGTGGCCAAAGGGGAATGTCAGCTCTTTTCTTTACTTCTCTCTGAACCTGGACCCACTGTTTTCCAGCTAGGCTGACAGCCAACAAGCTGGGCCATCATCCTGTCCCACTGTAATGGGGTTATGGCAGGTTCTGGGAACGCAAACTCAGGTCCTTGTGCTTGCATGAGAAGCATTCTTACGCACTGACCCATCTTTCCACTGTGGGATTTTTAAAAAGTACAAATTAACTTTTTAAATAGGTAGCGGGTTCCTCAGATTGCTCTGCATTTGGCGAATTGAGGTGGTTTATGCTTTGAGGGATGAGTGCAGCTTATGAAGTCTCATGTACAGGCTGGGTGGTTTGTAGGCTCTCTTGCCATCAGGGACTGGCTCTGCTGTCTTACGGTGGCAACTGTGTCCCTGCTTCTGTTGTTCCTGGTTTATTTTAGATGATCATCACATTTATTCTTTTTCCTCCCAAGGATCAGCTCCTTGACTTTCTGTGTTATTTTATTCTTCAGTTTCTCTGATTTCTGCTCATGGACACATTTTTCCTCTCTGATGCAGGTTTGTTTTGTTCTTTTCCTTAGGCAGTTCAGACTAACGCTTGGAGACTATTCTTGAAACACATCAGCTGAATCCCACAGATGTTGTATTTTAACTTTCATTCACTTTTGTCATTTTTCTTTGGGACATCACTGGTATTTCCTCTTTGGCCTGTGGATTGTTATTATTGGCATACTGCATGTTTTCCAAGTATTTGGTGATCTTAAAAAAGATTTTATTTTTATTGTATATGTAGGAGCATCTGTCTGATGGACATATGTGAGCCGTGAATTCAGTGCCCTCAGAGACCAGAAAGGGTGTTGGAACTCTGGAAGTAGAGTTATAGACTGTTGTGAGCAGCCACGTGGGTGCTGGGAGCCAAATTTGGTCTTCTACGAGAACTGTCACCTTTTGAGCCATCTCTCTAGCCCAGTATTCTGAGATTTTTATTTTACTTTTCTTAGAGGAAGTCTGAGAACTTTTCAGAATTCACTCTGTAGATTTCGCAGCTCTCTTAAGCTGAGGCGGGAGGGCTTGTTCCCTGGTACAGTGTATGGTGCGTTCAGCTGTATGTACCATACACACCTGAATGACTTGTGTGCTCTGCCCTTGTGGAGTGGAATGGTCCAGAAATATTGACTAGAGACCTTGTTGGTTTTGTTTAATTGTATCCTTCCTACTTTTCTGTTTAATTGCTCGACCGATTGTTAAAAGATAAGTGCTGAAATCTCTGATTTCTCTCTCTTTTTCTCACTCTCTCTCCTCTCTCTTTCTTTGAGACAGGGTCTCACTGTTCAGCCCTGGCTATTTTGGAACTCACCATATAGACAAAGGCTGACCTCAAACTCATAGAGATTCTCGTGCCTCTGCTTCTTGAGTGCTGAGACTAAAGGTGGGCACCACCCCAGGCGTTTTTCTCTTTTTGAGGCAGTATCTATAGTCTGGTCTGACAGTGACCTCCCGGTGTAGCTGAGGACGGTCTTAATATCTGATGCCCTCACTTCCTCCTCTGGAAGGCTGGCATGTGTGTGCCACATTCCCAACTTATAATAGCTTTATGTATTAAAATAGCTAATTTTTTGAGACAAGGTATCATATATATAAAATCCACCTGGCCTTTAACTTGCCTCAAACTCCTGATCCTCCTCCCTCCACCTCCTAAGTGCTGGGACTACAGGCATGGATCACGAGGCCTGAATCAAAGTCTCCGATTTTACTTGTGAGTTTTTCTCTTCTGTGTTATCCACTTCTGCTTCTCTTACTTGTTCTGATGTTGCAGTTCAGAGTTATTATGTGCTCTTGGTTGGCTGGCTTGTTTATTATCTTATAATAGTCCTCCCTGTCTTAGTTATTTCTTTGCTCCGAGGTTGACCTTATCTGATTTTAGTGCAACCCTCCTATTTTCTTGTGATCAGTGTTGCACGAGATAGATTTTAGATTCTTTTACTTTCAGCTGTTTGTGACATGATGTTTGAAGTTAGTTTCTAGGAGACAGTTATGAAATATTTACCTACTTATTCTTTATCAATAAAAATTCGGGAGTCAGATAGCGGGGTGAGAATAAGCAGAGAAGTGGCGGAGAAGCAACCAGCGACCTCCTCTGTCTCTCCTTCCTCCATCCAAAAAGGCCGAGAATCATTCTAAGTCCCTCCCTGTTACTTCCTGTATCTCTCTCTCTGTCCTCGGTCCTCCAAAACCTCTATGGCTAATTTTGATCAACTTGTAATTAGTTCAAAGTAAATTTCATTGGCAGTCTCAGGAGTTTCAGAATGAGATCAAATATTCCATAACACAGCTATGTCAATTTCTTAAAGCCGCCAAACCACAAATTTGGTGACTTAAAACAAGACATTTGGGAGGCACTAGAGATTGAACCTGGGACCTTGCACATGGTAGGCAAGCACTCTACCTTGAGCTATAGCCCTACCCATTTTTATTCTTTATTCTATATAGAATCTTACTATGTTACCCAGATTGTCCTTGAATTTGCCATTCTCCTGCTTTAGCATCCACCAAGCCTGGAAGAAGACACATTTTTTTTTTGGTTTTCTTTTTTTTTTAATTTTTTTTTTATTTTTCTCTGCTCCCCTCCCTGCCACACCCTCCCTCCCTCAACCCTCCCCCAAGGTCCCCATGCTCCCAATTTATTCAGGATATCTGGTCTTTTTATACTTTCTACTTCCCACGTAGATTATATCTATGTAGGTCTCTCTTAGTGTCCGTATTGTTGTCCAAATTCTCTGGGATTGTGGTTTGTAAGATGGTTTTCTTTGCCTTATGGTTTTTTTCTTTTCTTTTTTTATAGAATATTTTTTTTATTAATTAAAATTTTTTTTATTTCTCTCTGCTCCCCTCCCTGCCATTCCCCTCCCTCCCTCAACCCTCCCCCAAGGTCCCCATGCTCCCG
>PVIU01006554.1:86299-100649 GCA_004026605.1 Ondatra zibethicus
GAGATCTTGTCTTTTTATACTTTCTACTTCCCACGTAGATTATATCTATGTAGGTCTCTCTTAGTGTCCGTATTGTTGTCTAAATTCTCTGGGATTGTGGTTTGTAAGATGGTTTTCTTTGCCTTATGTTTAAAAACCACCTATGAGTGAGTACATGTGATAATTGTCTTTCTGTGTCTGGGTTACCTCACTCAAAAAATGCTTTCTAGTTCCATCCATTTTCCTGCAAAATTTAGGCTGTCGTTATTTTTTTCTGCTATGTAGTACTCCATTGTGTAAATGTACCACATTTTTTTTATCCATTCTTCGATCGAGGGGCATTTAGGTTGTTTCCAGTTTCTGGCTATGGTGAATAAAGCTGCTATGAACATAGCTGAGCACATGTCCTTGTGGCACGATTGAGCATCCTTTGGATATATACCCAAAAGTGGTATTACTGGGTCTTGAGGAAGGTTGTTTCCTAATTTTCTGAGAAATCGCCACACTGACATCCAAAGGGGTTGTACCAGCTTGCATTCCCACCAGCAATGCAGAAGTGTTCCCTTTTCTCCACAACCTCTCCAGCATAAGTTGTCATCAGTGTTTTTGATCTTGGCGGAAGAAGACACATTTATTCTGGAGGTCTGAAGTTCAAAATCAGCATCTGTGAGATAAAATCAACTTATTAGCAAAGTCATTGACATACCTCTCTAAATTCTTGGGTTCATCCTCACCGCTCCTCATGCCATATCTCCTTCTGCTTGCTCTCAGGAGGACATTGTGGTGACATTTACGGCTCTCTAGATGATCCAGGACAACCCAATCCTGCCCACACGGTCTTTTTGCCTACGATAAACCTTCACAGAGCTCATCTCTGGGGACCACCGCTCAGTCCATCCCGAGGGTGCAGAGTTGGTTTGGTCTCCATCCTGGCCTAGCACTGTGGGCGGGGTGAGACTCTTCAGTGGTCCTGCCTGCTGGAGGGCAGAAGCGTCCTCTCCACTTCCTTGCTTAAGGAGACTAGACTCTGGAGGCCGTTTGGGTTTGCATTCTAAGATGTTTTGAAGTGCTGCCTCCGTTAGCTCCAAGGCTGAGTTATTTGGAGCAAAAGGATATAAATCATTCATCCTGAATCTGAAAACTGAGCTCTAGCAAAGGCACAAACCCCGCTTTGTGTCCCTTTTAAGGGACACACTGCTGCCAGTGTAAGAGAAAGGCAGTGACAGAGTCATGGAGAATCGTCACTCCCACCTGACTTCTCCCAAGGTCAAATGCCAGTCTCTCAATCTTTTATTACACCAGTACAGTCTCTTCCCTATTTATGAAACAGTCTCATGTGTCCTAGGCTGGCCATGTATCCCAGGCTGACCAGACCTTGTATGGGGCATGATCTCGAACCCCTGATCTTCCTGCTCCCCAACCCGGATACTGAGATGAAGTGCCTGTGCTATCCGGTGTTAAGTTTCTTTCTTCTGGTCTCCACGTCCTGACAGCGCTTTGGGGAGGGCCTTCTACCCTTGGAGTGTGTACCAGGATTGCTGCATCTACCTCTGGTCAGCAGAGCCTGCCCCCTGCTGGCCACAGTGAGATTGATTCTGTAGAGAGAGGACAAACAGCTTGGTTTAGGGGCTGTAAAGGAGGTGGCTCAGTGACCAGTCACCTCATGCACACTGACAGTGGAACTCAGGGGATTGTTGTTGGCTCCTGGCTTTTGCTATACTCAGAAAGGTCCATCCATTAGATCCAGGTCCTTGTTTTGTCCTGAATTGCAAAGCCCTTTCAAGACCGTTTATTTCATTACCGCCTGTGGACTATCCCTTGCCTTCTGGTACATCCCTGCTATTGCTGAATTACTTAGGTTTGAGTTTGTTGCTTGCAGTCAGAGTATTCTGACTGGTAGCGCTGTGGGAAAAGAGGTTCCCGTTGGAAGGGCGTGGAGCCAAGATATGTGTGCTGCATGAGTCTTCAGTGGGTGTGTGATAGTCCAGAGGCTGGGGCTGGAGACGTCTTTAGAAATCTTGTGGCATTCCACCCACGGAGTGGGTCTCTGACAACATCTCTACTGACTGGCTTCAGCGTTGCTCAGAGGCCCTTCCGGAAGTGAATGAATTCCCCCAGGAAGCTGGCATCACCCTTGGCTGCCTCCAATCATTTCTTTCTCTTATTAGCTAAAATTTAATGCGACCCAGCACTGATCCTCTATATGTACCCCCAAACCGTCCCTTCTCTGCCCGGGAAGCTCTTCACAGATTTAAGACAGGAGAACGCACCCCAGATGAGCGTCCTCAGGCAGCATAAGGCTCATGTCCCCAGGACTTAGGTCACTGTCCCCAGTGGGGATATTTAGTTCCAGTTAAACAATAGTCACCAATAAGTATGAGGCGCTGGGGCAACCCAGACACACAGAAAAGGTCAAAGTCAGGCAGGACCATCACCTCCTCATTCTGGACCCTCTACTTTTTAAAATGTAGCCTCAAATAAGATTGGCTGTAAGGCAGCTTGCTGACACTCCTGCCTCTTCTGACTCATGGGGCTTAGTTCTCACTAAGCCCTTTTCACACATGCTTCCATCAGCCCTCCCTTCTCTATCTGGCCCCCAAGCTCCCTTTTTTTTCTTTGTGTTTACAGCCCGAGTTAAAAACATAGCAGAGCCTGCCTAACTTTGCTATAGCACACACAGAAGGCCATTACCTTCAGATTCCCTTGCAGCGATGGTGGGGAACACACAGAAGAAGGCCCCATTAGGAAGCCTGGCATCGCTCTCCAAGTGTCCAAAGAGCTGGGAGCAGGGAGAGCCACAGCCCAGATTCGGGCTGGCTGAGGTCTCTAAAGGCAAGCCTCTGCTCACGCTGTAACGGCTGTTACTCATTTTCTTTTGGGAGCAGTTAATTCCGATCTTAACGTCAGAGGTAGCAGCCAAAGACAGTGGTTGAATTTGCAGCTACTGACGCCGTGCACAGTCGTTTTAAAAAAGGCTACAAAGTGGATTGGGATCATTGTGAAGCCTGGATCCTGTCCACAGAAGCCATCAATTACTCAATGTCATTTGGCTCCTTGTGTGTGTGTGTGTGGGGGGGTGTCAGTTCATTTGATCATGCTCCGCTCTGTCAGCCTAGGGACTTCCATGTATCTCTTTAGTCCCTCTGACTGCCAGTACGGCAGAAGGTGGGGTCCCCAGGTTCTAGGCTGCTCTCGACAAGTCTTGGCCTAAGGAGCTAAAAGGCAGGGAAGACGGCTCAACAGGTAAAGGTGCTGCGGTTAGCATCGTAAGTCTGAGGACCCGAGTTCAGTTCCTGAGAAAGCAGGATGTGGCGGGGATGCCTGCAATGCCAGCACCCTGTGCTGAGATGGGAGGCGGAGACAGGAGAACCACCCAGAAGCTTATGAGCCAGTTACCCTTGGGTACACAGTGCAGCAGCAGAAACGAGAGATACCCTGCCTCAAGGTACAAGATAAGTACAGACTCCTGAAAATTGTCCTCTGACCTCCACACATACGCCATAATATAAATGTACTCTCTCTCTCTCTCTCTCTCTCTCTCTCTCTCTCTCTCTCTCTCTCTCTCACACACACACACACACACACACACACTAAAGGAAGACTCTAAATCTTCCACTTCAGGGGACAAAGCCCTCCTACCCACAGCATATAGTAGGCACATGCACACACACACACACACACACACACACACACACACACACACACATTCAGGCATCCTGGTCACAGATTGTGTGGTATGAGTGAGCCATCCATGATTCAGTCAGCTAGGGCTGCATAACAAGTTACTCTGAAAGTTGGTGACATACAAGAACAATGGTTATCATCTCAAGTGTCTGTGGCTTTGCTCTTTTGGGTCCTCTTCAGGTTCTCCCCCTGCCTACATTCATCTTGAGATGCTCCTGGAAGCATCAGTTTCCTGGCCCACTTGTGTGACTGTGGACGGTATTCAGATGTTTGTGTGTGTGTATTTAGATGTGTGTGTGTGTGTATTTAGATGTTTGTGTGTGTGTATTTATTTTGGAGTGTTGCACAGCAGGTAAGCTTCATTCCACGGAGCTGCATCTCCAGTGCACAGAGGCCTCAGGCCCACGTCATTATCTCACAAAGTCCCACACGTGAGTGGCTAAGGCAGACTTACCACACTGACTCTATAGCACGGACAAACCTTCCTCTAGGGAGAGGAAGCCTGCAAGCCCAGAGAACCATGCTGGACCCCAGGCTCAGCCATCTCACTGCAACCCTGCATGCGGGTACCCATTGTGGGCTCAGGAGCTCCCATCTATGTCTGGGTTGGGACACTGCCCATAGTGAGTGCCCCGGAGGCTGTTCTCAGTCGGGTTGCTCAGATGTGGTTGCTTGAGCCCAATCCTTGGGGCTGTTGAGGCCAAGGGTAACCTAGAACCTACATAGAAGCTAAGCCCTGGGCATTATGAGAACCAGGAAGGGAAGGTGTTCCTGTTTTATTGCTGGGGAAGTTGAACAAGATTGGAACCTGCTCTCTTGAAGTCAGGTAGTAGCCCTTTGGAAAACAGCAAAGTTTCACATGACAGGTCGGAGCTGGCTGAATTCTGAGCAGTGTGGAGACCAGGTTCATTTCCTGTTGGTGTGGTGTGCAGGGGCAAAGACCTTGTCTCTGAACAAGGAATCCAAGAAGAAGCCCTCAGGGGAGCCTGCAAGCTCTTCCTGAGAGACACATTTCCTGGCGATCCAGCCTGGCCGGGAGCAGTTCTTTGAGAAAGCACCTATGCGAATCACAGTTGGGGTAGAAAGCTACTGCTCTGCTCTGCTCTCCTCTGGCCCTGCTGCAGGCCCAGGCCCGCCTCTGCTGGAAGGAAGTCAGGCCTCCTCCCCACAGGAGGAAGGGCCCTCTTGCCTGTGGTTGGGCATTGTGCTCTCTGGATTCCAAGCTGTCAGTCTCCCTGGAGGCAGGGCTCCAGGATGCTGACCCTGCAGATTGTTTTGTTAGGTTTCTCCCACAATTAATTTGGAAATTACCCACCTGCCCACAACCTCTCCAGGTGTCCTATAAATCACCAGCCTTTTCCTGCAGTTTGGTGTAACCAGCGTAGACCCAGAGCTGAGAGGGTCTGCCACAAGGCATCAGACCTGGAAGATAGATAGGGCCTACTTTTTAGAAAAGCCAGTCCCCTTCAGCTTTGGCACTAACCGTCTGAAGCAACTAGATCCACACGCATCATCTTCAAGCCTCACACGCCCTGTGGAGATAAGTCATGGGTGTGTGGAGTCGCCAAGCTCAGCGGCCCAAGGAGAGAAGGCTCCAGGCAGGACTAACACACTAGTGTCCCGACTGCACATCCAGGCAGGGGAATTCCTCAGACTTCCGTTCACTTAGGCTGTCAGTCCAGCTCCTGAAGAGACACCACGTGGCCTAGAGTGAGCCTCCTTTACACTTCTCTTTCCTTGCCCAAAGAACACATAAGAAACCTGGTCCACCTCAGGGCTGTTGTGAGAATCCAGAGGTTACAAATCTTGTAAACCCCAATGACAGTGGGCTCTGTGGTGATTTTAGTTAGGGACTGCTGGGCAGCTGCGAAGGACCCTGGCCTGGGTCTGTGACTGACGTTAATTCACAGAGAAACTGTGGTTCATCAGTCTTCCTGCTTTTTGCCGTCAAGAGTGGGTAAGACTATAGGATCTTTTGGCTGTGTTTGGTGATAAGGGGGCAAGAGAGGTTTTAGGGAAATAAACCAAGGGTCAGTCTGATCCCCAACACCTGACCCTATAAGAAGGGTCACCTCTGTGTCGGTGTTCACATACTCTTGGTTTTAGGTAACAGAAAGCTCAAGGGCAGTCTCAAACTTGATTGGATGTTGTGTATTTCCAACAACAGAGCCCACGGGTAGAATGGAGGCTTCGAGGGTTGCTTCAGCATGGTGATATCCCCAGGCTCCAGGTACCCATGGGCAGGCTGATGTGTTTTTAGGCTACACACCTGTCTTCACGTGATGACCATGCTTACAGGGGTCACACTCAATATCCAAAAGTTTAAAAAAAAATACTGTTGATATCTTCCTGTCCTTAAGAACAAAGAAATGCCTTACCAGCACCTCCAACATACTGCCCGGGGTATCTCATTGGCCCAGAAAGTACCTATGGCAAGAGTGGAGTTATCACCATGTCTGCTTTGGAAAGGCTGAGATTTAACTAATGGGAACCCTAAGCAGGTAAGACAGCCACTAAAACACAGGTCAACTGAAATTTGAACCAAATCAGGGCTATGTGTGTAAAGAATGTGGCAAGGTGGCTAGCTGTGTTTGCCCCTTGAATATACCGAAGGGAAGATGGAGTGTTTGATTTCTGTCCCCAGCAGTACTCTGTACCGTTCTCTTCTATCTGGTCACCCCCAGTCACACACCAAAAGTTTAGAGTAGAAGGGCTGGGGACTGGGATGTGTCAGAGCACTTGCCTGGCATGCACAAGATCCTGGGTTCAAACAGCCCCGTGGCCGTGCCCAGTCCCCATGAGCTTCTGGCCAGGGAAGGTGAGGACTTTTTTTTTTTTTTTTGAGACAGGGTTTTTCTGTAGTTTTGGAGCCTATTCTGGAACTAGTTCTTGTAGACTAGGCTGTCCTCGAACTCACAGAGATCTGTCTGTCTCTGCCTCCCGATTGCTGGGATTAAAGACGTGCGCCACCACCGCTTGGCTAAAGAAGACTCTTAACATGAAGTTGAAGAGTGGGGTGAAGTTTTGGTGACTGAGTTAGAGAAAGCAAAGTGAGAATACTCACATCAGATATGATTTTCTCGGGCAGGAGAGATGGCTCAGAGGTTAAGAGCACTGCCTGCTCTTCCAAAGGTCCTGAGTTCGATTCCTGGCAACCACATGGTGGCTCACAACCATCTGTAATGAGATCTGGTGCCCTCTTCTGGCCTGCAGACATACATGCAGACATAATACTGAGAATGTACACATAATAAAAAAAAAAGATGATTTTCTCAGGACTGGAGAGAATGGCTCAGTGGTTAAGAACACTGCCTGCTCCTCCATATGGATTACAGTTCCAGGGGACCTGCTATCCATTACCTTGCTACAAAACACCTATACACATAGAAATAAAAATTAAGAACAAAATATGTTTGTCTCATACATACCTCCTTCTCACTAGCCTGAGATCCATCCTGACTCAGCTTCCCCATCCCTCTTTCCTCTGGGAGGGGCTTATCCCTGATCCCTGGACCTCTCAGACTCTGCCCTCCTGTACCTGGGAAAGAAACCCTCTGGGTTTAGCTGGAAATCTGAGCTTTGGCTCTCAGAAGGGGTGGGGTGTGGGGCTGGCACCATGCAGGCTGAACTCTACAGGAAGCAGACAATGGGCCGAGCAATGAGGACCACTGCAAACGCCATTTTGGTCTCAGCCAAGAAAATGGCTGGAAAGATGCGCACCAGCTCATTAAGGACCCGTCTCTTTCCGCTCCCTCTCTGGCTATCCATCTCAGTTTTCTTTTCTTTTATGAAAAATACTATTTATTCTTTTGAGTCAGAGTCTTCTGTATCTCAGGCTAGCTTTGAACTTACCATGTAGCCAAGAATGACTTTGAACTTCTGACTCTCCTGTCTTCACTTCCTGGGGGAAAGCTGGGGGTGCAGGTTTATAAGGTGCTGAGGCGGGAACCCAGGGCTCCGCCACACCACCAAGCACCCTGCTCACTGAGCCACAGCCCAGCTTCACACCTTTAGTTTTCCATGCTGCTCACTGCTCCATTTGCTTTGAGAACTGGAGCTACTCGGCCTCTCCTGCTTTGTTGTTTCTCTTTAACCAGCGTGTCCACACAACGTGGGCTGTAACAAGGCCCTGAAGGCTGCATTCCTGTTGCAAATCAACAGCCCTCTCCCACCTCCTGTCACAGCTGACCATCCCTTAGGATGATGGCCAGACATAGTCTCCCTTGCTCTGATACCAATGACTGTGAAATTGTGGGAAGGTCTCATGCATCCCTGGGTTCCACAGAATGCACATGCACGGTATCCCTGCGGATCTCCATAATTGTGAGTGCATGAGCCCTGAGACAGGTGAGCCCTGGCTTTTTTTGTATGTTGCAATGTGATCCTGGGAACAACATTACCCCAGCCCGTGTCCTTCGTGCTACAGACTGCCATCAAAATTTCTTTCCATCAAGAAGTTTCTTTTCACAGACATTTCGTCTTGGCAACGCCTAACCAGGAGGCAGCACTTCTTGGGAAGAGGATGGACGCTGAAGCCCAAGTTCCTCAGAATGGTGTGTGTGTGTGTGTGTGTGTGTGTGTGTGTGTGTGTGTGTGTGTCTCACACACATACACACCAACACTACAAAATCAAGCAGAAACACAAGGGAAGAAGAGTCGAGATGAGATTCTGGCCTACGTTGGGAAAACAAAACCAAACCCAAATTTAGAAAAGGGACAGCCCAGCTAACTGTGGGCCAACTTTAGGACCCTCTGTGTTTTGCGTGTGTGAGCCACCTTCTCTTTCTTTCTTTTACACTCTTAGTTTTTCAGGCAGTGAACAAACATTCTGATTTTCTAATAAGAAAACCTAATTTGAACAAAAACAATTTTTGCACAAACTTCGTAGAAAATTGGGGGTGTGCTTTAGTAAACTACAGTCGCAAGCTGCAGATTCGTGTCCCCGTGGAGTTGGTCTGGTATCTTTCATAGCTGAGCCTTTTTACTCTTCTGGGACCACGGTGGCGGTGGCGGTGGTGAGGAGAGCGCTGAGGCGGCCAAGGCTCTCTCCTGGCCCCTAACCTCCGCAGAGCGGACGTCCCGTGTTGTCTTTCAGTTTAAGTTGGGAAGGAAGCGCTCTAACCGAACTAAACAACCCTGGGCGAAGTCTGCTTTTGTTGCTAGTTTCCTCACCTTAATTGCAAAGCAAAATTAATTTGAAAGAAAATAAATGTTACAGCTCTGGGGCGAATTCTAACGAGCCTCCGGCAATTAGGGAAGAAAGCATCTAATTACCCGTAGCCTGCTGAGGTGCTAGGCTTGCTCACCTGCAAGCTGGCTCTCAACAGGAAGAGGGGAAAGAGGGAAAAATGAACGCGCGGGTCTCAGAGCACCCCTAAAATGGGAGCCGGAGAGTCTGAGTCCACAGATTTGGAGGAGAGCTACGAGAACAATACCGTGAAATGTTCTTAACATCCCGCCACCTGGCTGCTCCCGGGGTGCAGGAGACGCGGAAGGGGAGGGTCTCTGTCCTCATCATACAGTCCCAGTCTTCCAGGACCGCCAATCCAGTCCCGAGGGTATCACAAACCCAGTTTCCTCGGAGCGTCATCTTTCTTGGACACCAACTCTTTCCTTGGGCGACGTCTCACCAAGTGCCAAAGCCCACGCTTCGTATGCGAAGGCTCAGCCTTCCGGTCCTGTCTTTCGCCTGCTTTATAGCAACAGGACATCCCAAGTTTCCACGATGCAACGAGTTTTTTTTTGTTGTTGTTGCTGTTTTTTAACCTCGTTTACCACACCTTCCTCCCATCCCACCCCTACCGTTTGACGGTCTCTTTCTCCCTCCAAGAGAACCTTGTGAGGTAAGCAATCACAAAAACCTATTTCGAAAGTGAGGACACTGGAGAGCCCCGTTTAAGATTAATGGTGTTGTCAAAGCTCCCAATTTGGTAATTAGAAAACAAAGGCTTAATTCCGGAACTAATGTGGGCAAAAACTGCTCCTTTTCAGCCCAGAGGAGAATGCACCGGGTGGGGGTGGAGGGCTGGTGGTCTTTAAGAGACCGGCAAGGCCCTAGCACCTCAACTTCATACCCGGAAGAGACCACCAGGAGAGGAGCGGACCTCAACACTGGCACTATTCCGGAGTTACAGGGCTGAAAGTTAGCTGCCTCCAGGTCATCTACCGCCTCAAAGGCAAAGCTCGTGGTGCTGTTGAGTATGTGAGTGTAGTGAGTGAGACCAAAGATGCTAGAACTCTAAGTGTGGTATGGTTTCACCATCTGAAGGCACAGATGAAATAAGATGGAAACATTTTAATGGCTTTTATCTTGAGTATGTGAGGATGATATTTCAGATATATTGGGTTAAATACAATCTACTATTACAGCTAATCTCAGCTGTTATTTTTTATTTTTTTTTAATGTAGCTACTAGGAAAATTTAAATTACACTCGTGGCTTGTGCTGTATTTCTACTGGATGTGTGACTTAGATAAATACTCTGACAGGAACCAAATTCACACGTCTTTGTGAACAGGATAGCACACCCAATACTTCCCCTCCACACCCAATACTTTCATGGCATTTTTTCACAGCCACTTCCTTCCTTATCAATATAACTACACAGAAAGAGAAAATCTTTCTCATAGATTTTTTATTAAATCAGTCAGTCCATCTAAAAAATTAGGCTGTCTAAAGGAAGGGAGTGGAGCCCTTCCTCAGTGCTAGATGTTTTTGCTCTAAAACCAAACCTTCCCAAGAGAAAGATGGAGACAGGTTGGACTTCCCCCGACGTGAAGTTCTGATTTCCATTTGAACCTGCTGCCTCAAATAAAGATGCACAAAGAAGTTAAAAAAAAACCCTTCTTTTAAAAAGATGGTTTTGTTTATCATCCAATTTATTTTTTCTTTCCTTTTTGTACGAGGAGGGTACTGAGTCAAGTGTGGCAGAGGGCAAGGGAAACAGAATAGCCAGCCCCAATTACTGTAAGCCATCCCTCTTACATTCTCCTTATCAGAAAACCAGAATTTTGGCTGAAGAACGACCAATACATTTTACTCAGAAGATTCAATAATTAGGACATAATCTCTTCTTGGAGCTAGTCCGGGGTCTTTGGGTTAAATACTTGCCAGTGATCTGTTCCCAATTCCTGGACGGCTACTGGGCAGCCCTGGGTGGCTCACAAATGCTGCCAGTTATGGAACGATGGATAATGGGAGGTGATTAAAAATAAGAGGGTAGCTGGGGGCGGTGGTGGCGCACGCCTTTAATCCCAGCACTCGGGGAGGCGGAAGCAGGTGTATCTCTGTGAGTTCTAGGCCAGCCTGGTCTACAGGGCTATTCCAAAGACAGGTTCCAAAGTTACAGAGAAACCCCTGCCTCGAAAAATTAAAAATAGGGTGAAATCACACCGCTCTCCTGTGTAGCAGACAGGCAGAAAATCCAAGGGATGGAGCTGGACCACACTGGGGAACTGTCTCTCAGTTTTATGTTTGCGACCCAGGTTTGTGGTTCTCGGATGCAGGTAAAACCAGTCCTGCTGAACAGAACCATTTTAGTTAAAAAAAAAAAAACAAACAACTTCTTTTACAATTTTGTTCTCTCTTTAAGAAGAAAGGCACTGTCCGAGCCTTTAATTGTAGTAAGGTAGTCAAAAATACAAGAGCCCGAGCGTGTAGGGAGCCCGAGCGTGTAGGGAGCCCGAGTTTGGCACAGCACAGCACACGTTGAAGCCACCCGACTCCACCACAGTTCGGATCCTACAACTATGCTGCTTTCCACCCTTTATAGCCTAGGACCCTCCCAAGTAAAAAGGCAAGCACTTTGGAGCTTCGCATCAACGAGGGTCTCTTGCCAGTCCAAACGCGGCTGTAGCCTCCCCACGTCCGCCGACGTCCAAAGCAAATCGGGTCTGTGAATCGTGTGCAAGACACCGGGCCACTACGGTCCTCAGGGGCCTTGCACGTGGGTCTCAACCCGATACACTTTTTAGTCCTCTCCGCCGGTTCCGGGGATTAATAGCTTTCGGACTGTCTTGGAGTCTGTGAGGTTTCGTGCCTACCTCCGGCTCACATGGCAGACACGAACCGATCCACCGCGCCGGTATAGGCGGTGGCGTGGCGGGCGTGATAGGCGCCGCCACCGCCCGCTCCGAGCTGCCCGCTGGGATTGTAGCAGGGCCCCAGCGCCGCTCCGAACTGCCCCGGCGACGTGCGCCCATAGAAGTCCACCGCGGTTTCCACGCCGCCGCCGCCTCCCGCGGGGGGCGACGCGGGTCCCGCTAGGCGACCCGCTGCAGCGGCGGCGAAGAGCGCGCTGCTCGCCCCCTGCGGGTACGCGCCGTCGGGGCCCGCGTAGGCGGCGGCGTAGGCGGCGGGGTTGACGGGTCGCGCGCCCGCGCAGACCGACGGCTGGAAGCTCGCGGTGCCGGCCGCGCCCGCCGCCGCCGCGAAGGCACATGAGCCGCCGGCGGCTGCAGACGTCGCGGGGCCCAGATCCGGGCTGAGCGGCCGCTCGGGAACCAGGCCGAAGACGCGGCAGGGCCCCGGCGACGCGGCGGGGTAGTAGACGGGCGGGGGAGCGGCGAGTGGCGGCGCGTAGCCCGCGTAGACGGCGCCCGGGTAGGCCGGTCTAGCGGTGGGCACCGCGCCCGGGAAGATGGCGGCGGCGGCGGCGGCGGCAGCGGCAGCGGCATCGTGCATGTAGGCGGGGTAGGTGGACAGGTCCGAGCGCTTGAAGCGCTTGCGGCGGCGCAGGAAGCTGCCGCTCTCGAACATGTCCTCGGCGTTGGGGTCGAGCGCCCAGTAGTTGCCCTTACCCGGGCGGCCCGCCTCGCGCGGGATCTTGAGGAAGCAGTCGTTGAGCGTGAGGTTGTGGCGGATGCTGTTCTGCCACTTCTTGGGGTTGTCGCGGTAGAACGGGAAGCGCTCGGTGATGAACTTGTAGATGCCGCCCAGAGTCAGGCGGCGCTCGGGAGCGTGCGCGATGGCCATGGCGATGAGCGCGATGTAGCTGTAGGGCGGCTTCCCCCGCTGCAGGGGGCGCTTGCGTCGCCGTCCCCCCGCGCCACGGCCCGCTGCCTCCGCCGGGACCCCCGCGCTCGCCGCCGCCTCTCCGCGCTCCTCCTTCACGGCCGCCAGCGCCTCGGGCTGCGGTGGGGGCGGCGGCGCGCTCTCGGCCGTCATGGCGCCGCGGTCCGCCGTGCCCCCCGTCGTCCGCTGCTGCAGACGGCCGCGTCGGCCCGGACCCCCCGCCCCCCCGAACCCCGGGTGCAGACGCCGGGCTCACGCGGCTGGCAGCGAAAGCGCTGCTAGCGTGGGGACCTCGGAACCCGGAGCGCCGCGCTCACCGACGGCTCGTCTGGGGCACCGGCCGGAGGGTCTTTGGTGCTCCGGTGCCAGGCGATCAGGGAGACGCGGCTCCGAGGACGAGGTGGCGGCAGCTGTTTGAGAGAACCTTCGGATCCCAGGACGACCGTCGAGGCTGTGCGAGTAGAGGAGGCTGCGGGCTGGAATCCCGGGCGAGGGCAGTCAATGGGGGTGCCGTAGACCCCGGCCGGGGACGCCCATGCCGCACCCCTGCGGCGACAGAGATACAGCCCAAGCCAAGAGCAGAGTGGCGAGACCGGCGGCGGGCCGGGCCGGGTGGCGGGCGACTCGCTCGGCTCAGCAGCCCGGGACTCCAGCTCCGAGCACGGCCGGCCAGGCGCTCGCTCTCCTGCACACACCTGGGCCAGCTCCTCCCTCCGCCGGCTTCTTCTCCTTAAAGGCGCCAGCAAACACGGGGCGTAGCCGGTTCCCTGCCCGCCCCCGACTGCCCCCCCCAGTCGGCTGGCACACCTCCGCAGGTAGCGGCGGCCGCTCAGCGGGAGCCCCACAAACGTCAGAGCGGGGAGGGCTCCTGGAGATCCTGGGGCCGTCCCTTTCTGCGCGCCAAGCGGGAGACTGAGGCCCTAGGAGTCCAGGATGTCTCCGTGTTCGTCTCAGCACTCCAGGATTTCGGTCGGTGTCTGCGGAAAGTTGGGAGTCTCAGGTGGAAAGAAGCTTCACTGCATTTTCTTGTCCAGAGAGGGTAAGAACTGGACGAGGGTGGGGCGCGTTTAATTATTGTGGGGAGGAGAATAGGAAGTTCTTGGGATGTTTTTCTAACCCAGGACTAGGCTGCCCGGCCCACTCTCCGGTCCGGTTCTTTTTCAGAAGAGGATTTCCAGGTGCCCAGCCAACTTCACTTCCCTTAGGAACCTGCAGCCTGCGTCTATTTTAGTATGTGCCACAGGTAATCCGGTAGTTCCTAGACTGTCCCGAGGTTTTGTATCTCTAGAGGTATTTAGGAAAGTCTCCCCAGCCCATCGCCCGTCTTTGGGTGGCTTGGGACCCTTCTCCACACGCTGGGGAGTGTTGCTCGGGCAGAGACGAATTGGCTCCTGCACTCTCGCGGTCAGCTCTCCTTCCCTCCTGTACTCCGGGGCCAGAGTGTGCCAGCTGGCTCTAGAGGCTTCGGTGGAGGCGGCTGCATTCTGTTCACAACTCTGCTGTTTCAAGGTGTCCGGTTTCTGCCATTCTGTGGTAGGATTCGGTGCTAGAGCGAGACTCCCGGTGGTGCAGCCCCACCGGCTGGTTCGCTTTCTTGTCATTTTTGGGACCTGTTTCGTTCCCATCTCGGGAATCTAAGGCTTGAGTCTTTTTTTTTTTTTTTTTTTTTTTTTTT
>PVIU01006555.1:0-82400 GCA_004026605.1 Ondatra zibethicus
TTTTTTTTCTGTCTGTCATTACTATTTTCTCTAGGATTGATATTTGGGACAGATGTATAACTAAGGTATTAATGACAAAAGAATCTTCCAGATATAGGTGGGCATATAAAGAGTGTGAATTGTCACTCCATCCTTAGATAAAGCAAAGCCATGAGCAGACTTAAAATAACCAGGGTTTCATGGAAACATCAGAGAATTGGGGTCACAGGGCAAACCACAAGCTCCAAACTGGAATGGCAGGCAAGCAAATAATCACAGCCAAGATCTTTTCATTTGATGCAAAAGCGATCAGAGCAACAAAAGAGTAGAACCAGTTACAGGGTAATTTTGACAGATTGGTGGAGCAGGAAAATGGGCCACCATGAAAATAGAAACCTCTTGAAAAGTGTAAACTTAAGGAGATCCCCCAAAGTCTTACATTTTAAACTCCATGAATTATTTGGTGGAGAACCAAATAATTTACTTTGCTTTGGCACGGAGTAAAAAGAAGAAGTTATTTGAAATAAAGCTTTATCATTTTCTAGATCAAAGACATGGTCTACTTGGAATGAAAAATAAGCAGAGTAACACTGGCTTAGAGACTGCGTAAGAACTGATTTTCTGTCAGGATAGTATAGAGAGGGTAAGGATTTCAGCATCTCATCCTGATGTATATTTAGTCTCTTTGAGTACATCTCTTGGTGGACCTGTGCTGGTCACGGCACTCTTTTGTGAGTGGCCACCCCCTTTCCTAATATGTTCTACATCTTCAGATAAACGTGTTAGTATCAGACAGAAAAATAGAATGATTCTTTAAAAGTTACATAAGAAACTTTAGTAAATTATCCTTACTGTTTAAAATCAACTATTGTTGCAAGCATTGAAATTTAGGTTTCAAATATGGAACAACATAGAAAGGCTCTCAACACTAAGTGTGCTGTCATGAGACTGAACCGCACATCTGCTATAGACCTCACAGGACTTCATTAGTTCAAGATTTTTAAATCAGTGAATTCTATAGCATTATATGATTGAAGATACAATGTTAGCGTGTATAAAAAGGAATATTTTTATCACTACTTGAAGCATTTTATTAATGGCAAATATTGGACTTTCTATGAAACACCAATTAAATATAGGCAATATTGGTGTAGGAGGATCTTCTGTGTTTGTGTTGGTGTCATTGGTGAATAAAGAAAACTGCCTTGGCCTTTTGATAGGGCAAAACTTAGATAGGCAGGAGGACAGAACTGAATGCTGGGAGGAAGAAGGCAGAGTCAGAGAGAGCCACCGCCATGAAGCTACCAAGTTAGACATGCTGAATCTTTCCCGGTAAGCCATGACCTCGTGATGACACACAGATTATTAAAAATGGGTTGAATCAAGATGAGAGAGTTAGCCAATAAGAGGCTAGAGATAATGGGCCAGGCAGTGTTTTAAATGAATACAGTTTCTGTGTAATTATTTTGGGGGTTAAGCTAGCCAGGCACTGGGAATGTGGCCCACGCCTCTTACTACAAATTGGCAGTTCTGCGGGAGTGAGACACAATCGCTCCTCTTACTACATGATATGAGAAAATTTATTCTGCTATACCTTTGCAAAATTTCAGATACATATACATTACAGTTTTTACACTGTGGGAAAATACAACCTACGTCATTGTCACCATTTCTATAAAATTCTCTTTTGCATTAAATTCACTCATAATGTTGGAAAGGGATAAAACTTACTACTCTGCATCTCTACATACTTTAACCTTACAAAATGGACAGTCTTTTTGCATCTATGATGCTTGAGTACATTAAGTAACGATATATACTGTGTTGGCATTTAGTAAGGAACTACTTAATCAGGTACAGTAGCTAGAGGCTCAAATTATAACGTATTTCTCCATTACTTCCATTTAAGGTAAAATGATATTTCATTGAATATATATTCCATGTTTTATATATATGCTTACCTGTTAATGTACCCTTGGTTTGTTTACTATTATATGTAAATGTGAACATGGCATCTATGACCATGAATATAAAAATATATACTAAAGATCGCACATTCAACTCATTGGACCTAATATCTAGTAGTGAACATGCCAATTTAATTAATCACAAATTACAGCAAAAAGAGTTTGTGTCCTTTCTAATCTTTAAAACTTGAAAAACAGTTCTGAGATACCAAGTATAGATTTCAAAACACCGCTTAAAAAAATAGAAAGAAGCAAATTGAACCTAACATATTAATTAGTCTAAATAGTCTCTAAAAATGATAGTGAATCTATTTTAGATATGAAATTATTTTAGATTTAGATATATGTCATAGTAAATATAATGACCAATATTTCTTAATAAGTTATGGTTTCTGTAGCCTCAAATATTTTATCATTTTTGTTGGTTACTTATATGTTATGAAGTATATTGAAAACAGTAGACTTAGTGCATTGGGGGAACTATTGATATTTACTTGATTACACAATTTCAATAGGACACTTGAAAGCAAAAAGTGACAGTATCTCTTTTAAACATCTGTGTTCCATTTTATTATTAATATATTTTAAAAGGCACTTTTTATATTAAAAATTAGATTTCATAAAAAATTCACCTTTGTGGGGAAAGCAAGCTCCACCAGAGCAGGAGCAGATCCAGTCCAGGAACACTGGTGGATAAGGCTTGAGCCAGTGACCTGGGCCAGGGCAGACCTGAGACAACAAAATCCACAGGAACAGGTACAGGGGAGCAACTGCTGAGCTAGTGAGCCAGGGCTAGAGACCACGGAGGGACCAGATGTGGGTCTGGGCTTGACTCTAAGACCTCTGAGGGACTAGAGCTGACCCAGGACCTCAGCAGGTCCAGGCATGAGTCTGGGACCTCAGAGGGAGTAGGCCTGAGCCAAGACATCTGTGGGTCTGGGCATTGGTCTGGGACATCAAAGGGAATAGGCAGGAACTAGAATCCTCTGAGGATCTGAGCATGAGTCTGGGACCTCTGAGGGAGTAAGCCTGAGCCAGATCCTATGCAGGTCTGTGCTCACCTGAGCCTTCAAACTCCAGAGTAGACCAGAGCCAGAGACATTTGCAGGAACAACTCCATGCTAGGGACCTCTGCAGGAGCTTATCCAGACCAGGATTTACAGAAACAGGTCAAAGTTGGCAACCTAGGCTAGAGCAGGCCTGAGACAACAAACTCCAAGGGAGTGGAGCAAAGCACAGGAGCACTCAGTGACCTCCAGGAAGATGGAATGACCAAAGGGGTAACTAGAACCATGGCACTAACTGTACCATGAGGAACAACCATCTGAGCCTTGGATTCACTGTCACCTAGAAGATTAATCAACAGTATCACCAACAGCCTCAAACATACTTATTAAAGGAAAAGATGAGTAGAAAAGGTAAGAATATATGAAACACCACAAAGAGCAACATGACACCAGTAAAACCTAAAGACCCTAAAACATCAAGACTTGAACACAGAAGAAAATGACCTAAAAATAACTTCAGGAGAATGTTTGAAACTCTTAAAGAGGAAATGAGAAATTCCCTCAAAGAAATGAAAGAAAAGGCATACAAAAAAATTGGAAGACATCAGAAAATCCCTTAAAGCAAACCAAGAAAAAAGCAATCAAATGTATGAAAGAAACTATTCAAGACTTGAAAAATGAAATAGAGACAATAAAGAAACACAAGCCGAGGGAATTATAGAAACAGAAATCATGAGAAAATGATCAGGAACCACAAAAACAAGCATGGACAGCAGAATACAAGAGATGGTGTTGTGATCTGGCTGCCTTCACTCCCCCTGACCAACAGCAGAACTTCCTTGTACTCTGTATTGACAAGGATGTTCATGTTCTTTCTGGTATGTGGTCTTCTGCAGAAGCGTTCCCAGTACACAATACCCTAATCTTGACCTCTGGCTGCTCAGCATCTCTCGGACCATCTGCATAAAGGTATAAAAGGCTTCAGTTGGGGCAAAATAAAGGTTGCTATTCTTCCACCAAAAAGTAGCCTCCATGTCTCAATCCCGGTACCCCCCCACACACACCATCTTGGCATCCAGGCGACTCTGGCAAGGCAAATGGAGGTCCCTCCAAATCTGGAAAGTGGGGATTCATGAACTGGGGTTGCTCCACATGCCAGCTAAATCGAGGAGTGTATTGGGGAAGGTAATGTATTTATTTTCATCCCTAGAGATACTCTGAGGGACACCCTTCGAAAGACTAGCAAGTGTAAAGAAGAGGCAGGAGGGTGAATTGAAGGCCTCAAAAAGTAACTGAAACTCTTAAAGCAACAAGGCACGGAAGTAACAAGGAAGACAGCCGAAGATTTCATACAAGTAATAGCTCAAGTTAGCCCCTGGTTTATTATGGGAGGGGATTTAAATGTTCCAGACTGGGAACAAGTCAAGTCAGATTAAAAGGAGTATGTGTGTTTTCATCCCTACAGACAATCTGAGGGATGCCCTCCAGACTGGCCAGTAGGAAAGTAATAGAGAGGAGGCAGGAGGTTGAACTGAGGGCCTCAAAAAGATAGAATATGTACAGATGTATGTTATTGTGTTGAATGTGTTGTCTTTTGTGTTCTGGACTGGAGAAAGACATTTGGTTCTGAGAACTGCTAAGAAAGGTATTTTGACTTTAAAATATGAGCCTAAGGATTTGATGCTTTGGAAAAGAGGTTCTGCTTTTGTCTCCACAGAGGATGAGAACCTGTGGTTTGATTCACCGAGACCCCCTAAAATGTTGCTATAAAATACCCCAAAAAAATGCAGCACCCCCGCTCAGCAAGAAGTAGCCAGACTGGTTAACAATGCCAAAATTCCCTAAAAGATTGTTTAAGTGGGACACCTTCAGTGGTTCCGGAGCAGCAAGCCTGCTTCCCTGAGTTCCACTCAGCTCCATTCACCAGTTTGGACCCAGAGAGAGTGCATCTGGGGCCAGAAGGCAGCTGGAGCAGAGCTTTGATAGGGGCTGCTTGGATGGCACATTGCCCTTACCCAGTCAGTGCCCAGCCTGGAGGATGCTGCGGCAGTGTGAGAAGTATTGGCAAATATGGCAACAACTGCTGGACCACAGAAGACAATGCCCTCCCTGAAAGGATTCCTGCTGCCATGCCTGTGCCACTTAATGATGAAGGGCACATCCCTGTTGTTTTGTATCAGCAGAAAAGAGACCTTGGAATCACCGCAGCTGTGGTTGCCATTATTGCTATCTCTGCCGCAACAGCTACTGCTGCCAGAATTGCTCTTTCCCATACTGTGCAGATGGCTGAGACTGTCAACCAGCTGGCTGAAAGAGTCAGCAATACTTTGGACATTCAAAATGATCTTAATTGACATATTCAATTGGGCATATTGACCTTGAACCAACAAGTGGCTCTGGTTCACTCCCCCTGACCAACAGCAGAACTTCCTTGTACTCTATAACTGACAAGGATGTTTGTGTTCTTTCTGGTGTGTGATCCTTCTACAGAAGCATTCCCAGTATACAATGCCCTAATCTTGACCCCTGGCTGCTCAGCATCTCTCGGGCCATCTGCATAAAGGTATAAAAGGCTTTAGCTGAGGCAAAATAAAGGTTGATATTCTTCCACCTGAAAAGAAACCCCCGTGTCTCAATCCCGGCATCCCCCACCAGTCTCGGCATCCAGGCTGCGCTGACGCAGCAGGTGGAAGAGAGAATCTTAAGCGCTGAAGATACAGTAGATGAAATAGACTCAACAGTCAAAGAAAACATTAAATGTACTAAAAGCTTAACCCAAAATATCCAGGAAAAATGGGCACCATGAAAAGACTAAATCTAAGAATAATGGGTATAGAAGAAGGAGAAGTTCAACTCAAAGCACAGAAAATATATTTAACAAAATCATAGAAGAAAACTTTCCCAACCTAAAGAAAGATATGCCTATGAAGATATAAGAAGCTTACAGAACACCAAATAGACTGGATCCAAAAAAAGCTCTCTCACTACATAATAATAAAAACACTAAACATACAGAGTAAAGAAAGAATATTAAGAGCTATAAAGTAACAAGGCCAAGTAACATATTAAGGCAGAATTGCACCTGACTTTTCATTGGAGACAATGGAAGCCAGAAGTACATGGTCGAGTGTTATGCAGATATTAAGAGACCATGGATGCCAGCCCAGACTACAATACCCAGCAAAACTGACAATCACCATAGAAGGACAAAACAAGGCATTCCATGACTAAACAAGGTTTAACCAATACCTAGCCGCAAACCCAGCCCTACACAAAATACTGGAAGGAAAACTCCAACCCAAGGAAGTTAGCTACATCAACAAAAACAAAGACAATTAATGGTCTCAAAGCAGTAAATCCCAAAGAAGTGAAAAATGTACAAATTAACATCACCAACAATGAAAACTAAATTAAGAGAAGATAGCAATCACTAGTCACTAACATCCCTTAATATAAATGAACTCAAGTCACCTATAAAGAGACACAGACTAACAGATTGTATACAAAAACAGAATCCAGTCTTCTTACGCATAGAAGAGACATACCTCAACATCAAAAACAGACATCATCTCAGAGTAAAGGGTTGGGGAAAAATATTCCAATCAAATGGACCTAAAAACAAGAGGATGTAGCTATCCTAATATTTAACAAAGTAGACTTCAAACTAAAATCAATCAAAAGAGACAAAGAAGGGCATTTCATATTAGTCACAGGAAAAATCCATCAGGAGGAAATCTCAACATTGAACATCTATGCCCCAAATACAAGATAACACTCATATGTAAAAGAAACACTTCTAAAGCTTAAATCACACAATAAACCCCACACACTAATAGTGAGAGACTTCAACAGTACACTGCCACCACTGGACAGATCAGTTAGATAAAAAGTAAACAGAGAAATAAAGGTATTAACAGATGTTATGTCTCAAAGAGACTTAACAGACATCTATAGAATATCCAAACAGAAAAGAATATATCTTCTTCTTAGCACCTCGTGTAACCTTCTCAAAAATTGACCACATACTCGGTAACAAAACAAACCTCTACAAATACAAAAGAAAATTAGAATAACCCCTTGTATCTTATCAGATCATGATGATTTAAAATTAGAATTCAACAGCAATCCTAATTCCAGAAAGCCCAAAACTCATGGAAATTAAACAATGCTCACCTGAATCATCAATGGGTCAAGGAAGAAATAAAGGGCGAAATTAAAGACTTCCTAAAATTCAATGAAAATGACCACACAACACAACCAAATTTATGGGACACAATGAAAGCAATGATAAGAGGAAAGTTCATAGCACTAAATGCCTACATAAAGAACCTGGAAAAATCCCACACTAGTGAATTAACAGAACATTTGAAAACTTTAGAACAAAAGAAACAAACTCACCTAAGAGAACAGGAAATAATCAAGTTGAGAGCTAAAATCAGCAAAATAGAAACAAAGAAAACAATACAAAAAAATCAATGACACAAAAGGTTGATTCTTTGAGAAAATCAACAAAATAGCAAACCTTTATCCAAACTAACAAGAGGCAGAGAGAGAATATACAAAATAACAAAATCAGAAATGAAAAGGGGGACATAACAACAGACATAAAGGAAATACAGAGAATCATCAGGTTATATTTTGAAAACCTGTACTTCATAAAATTGGAAAACTTAAAGGAAATGGACAACTTTCTGGATAAATATCACTTACCAAAATTAAATCAAGACCAGATAAGCAAATTAAACAGACCTATAATGGCTGAAGAAATAAAAACAGTCATCAAAAGTCTCCCCCCCCAAAAAACAGCCAAAGACCAGATGGATTCAGTTCAGAATTCTACAAGAATTTCAAAGAAGAACTAATACCAATACTCCTCAAATTATTCCACACAATAGAAATGAAAGGAACATTGCCAAACATTCTTTATGAGGCTACAATTATCCTGATACCCAAACCACAGAAAGACATTACTAAGAAAGGGAATTACAGATCAATCTCACTCATCAACATTGATACAAAAATAGTAAATAAGATACTGACAAATCAAATCCAAGAACACATCAGATTTATCATCCACCATGATCAAATCAGCTTCATTCCAGAGATACAGAGATGGTTCAGCATACAAAAATCTGTCAACATAATCCACCATATAAACAAACTGAAAAATAAAACCACATGATCATCTAATTAGATGCTGAAAAACTTTTCGACAAAATACAACATCCCTTCGTGATAAAGGTCTTGGAGAGAGCAGGGATACAAGGAACACATCTAAACATAAAAAGGCAATATACAGCAAGCCAACAGCCAACATCAAATTAAATGGAGAGAAAGTCCCAGCGATTCCACTGAAATCAGGAACAAGACAAGGTTTTCCACTTTCTCCATATCTATTCAATATAGTTCTTGAGGTCCTAGCTAGAGCAATAAAACACCAAAAGGAGATCAAGGGGATACAAATTAGAAAAGAATAACTCAAACTCTCACTATTTGCTGATGATGTGATAGTTTACATAAGCGACCCCAAAAATTCTGCCAAGGAACTTCTACAGCTCATAAACACTTTCAGTAATGTAGCAGGATACAAGATTCACTCAAAAAAAATCAGTAGTCCTTCTGTATTCAGATGATAAAAGGGCTGAGAAAGAAATCAGAGAAACATCACCTTTCACAATAGCCACAAGTAGCATAAAATATCATGTTGTAACTCTAATCAAACAAGTGGAAGGAAGACTTGTATGGCAATAGCTTTGAATCTTTGAAAAAAGAAATTGAAGAAGACACCAGAAAGTGGAAAGATCTCCCATGCTTTGGGGTAGGTAGTATTGGCAAAGTAAAAATGGCAGTCTTACCAAAAGCAATCTACAGATTCAATGTAATGCCCATATAATCTCAGCAAAATTTGTCACAGACCTCGAAAGAATGGTATTCAATTTCATATGAAAAAGCAAAAAACCCAGGATAGCCAAATCAATCATATACCATAAAAGAACTTCTGGAGTCATCACAATTCCTGACAACAAACTCAACTACAGAGCTACAGTACTGAAAACAATCTGGTATTGGCATAAAAACAGACGGGAAGACCAATGGAACTAAATCGAAGACCCAGATATTAATCCACACACCTTTGAACACCAGATTTTTGACAAAGAAGCAAAAAACATCAAATGGGAAAGATAAAGCATATTTAACAAATGGTGTTGGCATAACTGGATATCAACATGTAGAAGAATGAAAATAGACCCATATCTATCACCATGCAAAAAATTCAAGTACAAATGGATCAGAGACTACAACATAATGCCCAGCCACACTAAACCTTATAGAAGAGAAAGTGGGAAGTACACTTGAATGCATTGGCACAGGGAACCACTTCCTAAATATAACCCCAGCAGCACAGACACTGAGAGAAACGATTAATAAATGGGACCTCCTGAAACTGAAAAGCTTCTTTAAAGCAAAAATACATGGTCAACAAGACAAAATGACAGCCTACAGAATGGAAAAAATCTTCACTATCCCCACATCAGACAGAAGCTGATCTCCAAAATATACAAAGAACTCAAGAAATTGGTCATCAAAAGAAAAAATAATTGAATAAAAAATGGAGTACAGACCTAAAGAGGGAACAATTAACAGAGGAATCCAAAATAGCTGACAGACACTTAAAGAATGTTCATCATCCTTAGTCATAGAAATGCAAATCAAAACAACTCTGAGATTCCATCCTATACCCGTAAGAATGGCCAAGATCAAAAACACTAATGACAACTTATGCTGGAGAGGTCATGGGGAAAAGGGAACACATCTGCATTGCTGGTGGGAATGCAAACTGGTACAACCCCTTTGGATGACAGCGTGGCTATTTCTCAGAAAATTAGGAAACAACTTTCCTCAAGAGCCAGTAATACTACTTTTGGGTATATATCCAAAGGATGCTCAATCGTGCCACAAGGACATGTGCTCAACTATTTTCATAGCAGCATTGTTTGTCATAGTCAGAACCCGGAAAGTACCTAAATGCCCCTTGACCGAAGAATGGATAAGGAAAATGTGGTGCATTTATACAATGGATACTATAAAGCAGAAAAAAATAATGATATCTTTATTGTTGTAGGCAAATAGATGGAGCTAGAAAACATAATTTTGAGTGAGGTAACCCCGACCCAGAAAGACAATTATCACCTGTACTCACACATAGGTGGTTTTTACACAAAAATCAAAGAAAACCTGGCCACAAATCACAATCCCAGAGAACCTAGACAACAATGAAGACCCTAGGAGACATATACATAGATCTAATCTACATGGGATATAGAAAAAGACAAGACCTTCTTAATAGATTGAGAGCATGGGGACCTTGGGTGAGGGTTGAAGGGGAAGGGAGCAGAGAACAATGTTGAGCTCAATAAAATTCAATAAAAAAATAAAAATAATTCACCTTTGCTGTTAGTCTGTTCTATAACTTAACTCCAGCATAACAGGGATGAAAGCTGATTATGGTGAAATTCTGGATACCAAACCACCCAAGAGGACAGTTTCTGTTCTGATAGACACATGGAAATTTTTAGGAGTTGTACTTATTTTGCTGTGTTGAAATTTCTGTGATGATGATAACTCATTTATCCAGAATGAGCTCAAAATCTAGGTTGCTTTCTTAGTTATGTTTAACATTTTAGAAGTCAATCTAGTAACTCAACAAAGGCATGTATTCTTTGTGATAAAATAGACATAATTGTGTCTAATGGGTCTTCCTGTACTTGACTATGGCTTATTGAAAATAGACAACTAACAATATAACAATGCTAAATGTGGGATTGCAAATTTCCTAACATTCTTGATTTTATTTTAACCAACAAAACCTCAGGTTATGGAAACAATCGTCTATGTCTAGATCTTTTTGTGAATATAATAGTAATATTCAAAATTACAACACAAAACCAAATTTCATCTTCACTTTTCTTTTTTATTTTGTTTTGGTGTCCTTATACTTATTATACATATAAAAGTGTACAAGAAGGGAATGAAATACTGGATACCTTTGTCCATTGGATTTCAAGGTGTGTTGTTGCACAATATTACACAATGGTTTCATATTTTTGTACCTCTATTTCTATTCTTCTTCATGAAGGTTGTTTATTCTCTCTAAACTTGAATACACTCTGTCTTGTCCTGAGGTAGTACAAAGATTATAGGTATCAATTAATACAAAGTGTCTATCCCATTGTCTAAGTTATTTATTTTAATTAAGGATAAGATGATTTAGATACTTGAAATATTTCTAAAATATTTCCTAAAGTGTCATTGTTACTCATTTATTAATGGAATAAATTACATTTGAAAAGATTAACCCAGAATCCTCAAATAATACGTGATTATTCCTTATGGTTTATAATTGACATAATACTTCCTTAGATTCTTCAAGCTTATATTAAATTTGCATTGAGCTAAGTTAGATTTGATTGTGTGCCTTAGAGGAATTGTGTATGGCATCAGAACTTACACATCAAAAACTTTCAGAAGTCGTTTCCAAAAGATGTTCACACTAAAGCTTTTCAGAAATCACTTACCTTTCACTATAGAATTACGTCCTAAGATTTTGCTGAAATTTCCATTCAATAGACATTATTTTCCTTCCTGTACAGTTTTGGAAAACAGCTCTTTGATGGAGCACAGCTCACGACCATCTGCCATGTCAAGGAGACAACAAAGAAGGGTTTTGACAATCTGAGCCAACACCCTTCTTCCCTTGTGTGTGGGGTGGCCCTAAGGTGAGTAAGGGCAATGGGGGGAAAAGAGGGCCAAGATAACCTGAGTTCAATGGAGAGCTTGGTTAATTGCTGTTTGATGAGCCCATTGGCCCTCTCCACCTTTTTTGTGGATTGTGGATGGTAGGGGATGTGGAATGTCCAGGAAATGTTGAGAGCTTCTGACACGAGCTCCATGACCCTGGAAGTGAAGGCTGGACCACTGTCCATCTGGATGGTCTGTGGGATGCCAAACCAAGGAATGATGTGGTCTGGGAGTACCTGAGCCACCACATCTGTCATTTCCTTGGAGGCTGGAAACGCTTCTATAAATTTGATAAAAGTGTCCACAAGTGTTAAGAGATAATGGAGTTTTTTATGAATAGGCATATGGGTGAAATCAACCTGACAGTCTTCGTCCGTTTGGTGTCCATGAAGCTGGTGTAGAGACTGACAGATTTGGAGAGCCCCCTGTGGGTTGGCCTGGGCACACATCTAACAGGAGGAGTGAACCATGATTGGCCCAGACAAGGTGATCCTGACTGCCTCCCAAGTGAGTTCAGCTGCTGCTCCCAGGGCTCTTAGGCGTGGGTGCCATCCACAGACAGTGAGGTCCAGCCGTTTGGATAAAAAGGTGACAGCTCAATTCGAAGGCCCAGCCTGTTAGATTAGAAATCCCGTGGCCACTCCTGACCTCTCATCTATATAGCGATGGTAAGGCTTTGTGGAGCCTGGAAGCACAAGAGCAGGGGCTGTTAGAAAGGCATCTCGCAGTAGAGAGAAGTGGCCGTGGACTATAGCCAGGTGAGAGACCCCTTGAGGGAGGTCTCTCTGGCTGCCTGATACAGAGGCGTGGCTGTAAGGGCAAAGTTAGGGATCCAAAGGCAAAAGAAGCCTAGGAGGCCCAAAAATGAGAGGATTTGAGCCCCTGTGGTTGGAGGCTGTAAATCCCACAAGGCCTGGACCCTGTCAAGGGTGAGTGTCTTAGAACACCCAGATATACCACTTTAGGAGAGCACAGCTGAGCCTTAGTTGGTGAGATTCGATATTCCAGGAATCCGAGGAAGATCAGGAGCTCAGAGGTGGCCTGTTGGGACAGAGACAAATGAAGGACTGCAGAGAAGCAGGTTATCGACGTACTGGAGGAGCATGCTAGAACCTGTTTCAAAGTTCGAGAGCTCTCGAGCCAGAGCTTGGGCAAAGAAATGAGGGCTGTCCTGAAAACCCTGACGGAGAACAGTCCATGCAAACTGTCTGGAAGACGGGGAGTCAGGATCCTCCCAGGTGAAGGCAAAGAGGAAGTATGAGTCAGGGTGTAAAGGGACAGTAAAGAAGGCTTCTTTTAGATCCAGAACAGTAAGTAGGAGGTGGAAGGAGGGATTTTAGACAGGAGATTATATGGGTTGTTAAACAGTGGGTGAACTGGAATAACTGCCTCATTTATGAGACGGAAGTCTTGAACCAAGCCATAAGCGCCAGAGGGCTTAGGCATGGGAAGAATTGGAGTGTTGCAGGGTGAGTTGATAGGAATTAAAAGTCCTTGAAATAGGAGAGGGGTGATAATAGGCTTAAGGCGTCAGCTGTTGGTTTCAGAAATAGGAAACAAGGTAAACAGGAAGCTGCCAACGTGACCACCAGAGAGGAAGAGGGAAAACCACGTGTTTATTTTCTGGGGAGCAATTTAAAAAGCCTATGGTAGTGGTCTTGACCTTTCCTGGGGAGGGGTTAAGGTTTGGCGGGCTACCCTGCCCCTCCTCTGGTAGGAGTCAAGAGTTGATAGGCACAGGGAAGTGGCCTCCAAAAATGGAGGCTGAGGCTGGGATTACAAGTTATCTTTTAACTTTGCTCATGTTTCTTTCAGTTCTTTGAAACCCTCAAGCAACTGATTTTTTCTTCAAGTAATTTTAAAATTTATGACCTCTGAGCATCAGTGATTTTAGGTTCTCAAGGAAATTGTATCTTCTCTGAGTAGATGAGTAGCTGTTTTTCCAATTTCATTTACCAGGGAGAATTATAAGTTTCTTTTAATTACATGGAATGTGAAAATACACCTAATTCATGGATGTGTACTATAGAAAAATATGAACTTTTGCTATGCAGGACAAAATTCAAAATAAGAAGCACAGAAACATAACAAAATAATTGACAGAGTTTCCTGGTTATGAAAATAATCTAGATGTTGATACATTTGAAATGTGTGTTGCTTTTCAGGATTATTTTTATGTTTATATTTTGAGACTTTTTGTGACTTTTTTCATCTTTTCAAACTTGTTATTGTCTTGTGGGAATATACTACTTAGAAACATTTATTATGATCACCTTTATAAATGTATGGGCTTGTTTAGAAACACATTTTAGCAAGATGGTCCTTGGGTTGCTTAAATTAAGTTCCATTAGAAAGCAAACATATCTGGTTTATATACATGGATGATTCTGAGGAAAGTAAAAAAAGAACAGCTTATTATCTTTTCTTACTAATTATTTCTTGGAAATTTCTCTGGTACCTCATTCAGCATGTTCATGAAAGATTACCACATGGAGCCAATTTCACATTAGAGTAAAAGAATATAAAATGCAAAGAACAGTAATTGATATATATTCATTAATGTATTATATAGCTTAGACATATTTCTCCACCTATTATTATAAGAAAATAAATTTTATGGCAAGTTTCAACTGGCCCATAGGAAAATTCTTTTTTATGGGGAAAGAATGCTTATGATTCAGATTGGATTTTTATACAGTATTTTTCATAATAAACCATTGTAGAAAAGCAAAATTGCTACTTTTAAATATTTATTTAACAAGAGAATCATCATTTTCTTCTGTGAATTATTTTAATACTTCTTCATGTGACGGAAGTATATAGATCTCCCATTAACTCTTTTCCCAGTTTCCCTTACTCAAAATGTTATTTTATCTAAATACTACTGTTTTTCTTTATTTTTATAGCAGTAAACCAAAGAATATTCCTACCAGATGAAGTTTTCATGGTATCTCTCCCACCCTTGGTGATATATAAACAAAATATTTTATGGCATCTGTTTTCGTAATTGTTTAAGACGTGCAATAATAGAAAGCTGAGCGACGTTACAGAGACATTGCTGAGACAATAAATTCTTAATTTAGCACTGTAGGAACCTCACTTATTTCCCTTTTATTACTCATTTGTTCCAGCCTCCCACATTGTGTCTCTAAAAATGAAGTGGTTTTAAAGCTTCGTTTCTCATGAGTATAACTCTTTTTCTCTCTTTTTCTAGAAAGCAATATTTTATGCTGAACTCCCTTTAATGCTTTATATAATTAAAAAAAATAGAGCAAAAGAGATCATTTAAGGATTGCCAGCTGCGGGAGATAAGAGTGAATGGCAAGAGGTGACAATTTAAAACATAAATAAGAGATCTTTGAATAAAGGCAAATCATATGTATTAACATGCATTCAATTTATAATTTATTGCAATTGTTCAGTTGTTAACTGTTAAACAGAGTGTGAGGGCAATCTTTGTGGAAGTAATAAAGGCTCGCTGCTCAACAGAAACAAATATTTTCAGGAATATTCATAAGTAGAGATGTATTCATAGGGAAATATAAACAGAGCACTGTATTTTTAACATACATCAAAACATGAATGCCACAATCTTGTTATTTTATATTGTATTCTTAACACAGACTGAAATTATTAGAGATGGGACTTTTAACTGAGAGATTTTTCAAACATGATTAGCCTGTGGGAGATTGTCTTGGTTGGTAATTGATGTAAGTGGGCCCAGTCTATTGTGGGTAGCACCATCTCCAGGCTGGTTGTCCTGGTCTGTTTCAAAAGCAAGTAAAAATGAGCCTGTGAGAAAATGGATTAGAATCATTCTTCCATGGTTTCTGTTTTAAATCTTTGTTTTAGCTGGAATTCCTGCCTGCCTTGACTTCCATGGACAAGAAGCATGAAGAATTGCATGCTTCCACAACAGTTAAAAGCCATGGTCACTGCATTCTTCTCCTGTGTCCATAGAATGATGAAAGTGATGATATTTAGGGAGCATTTGATATGAACCATTGATAAAGTCATAGGTTTCTGTGTTTGTTAGCTTTTAGCTGTAAAGAAAAATTGCAAACATACATAGAATGATTAAATTCGGAGCTCAGCTTTGATATTTTAAGTATCATTTATATACTTATTTTCATGAAGAAACTGAGGCAAGAAAAGGTCTAATGGCTTGCTCTGTTTTCCAACACAATCTATGTTTTGAGGAAAAGGTTTTAGGAAACACTAATATTTCTGCAAATGAATTTTTACTCTGTAAAATTCTTATTCTGATAATGGTGTGCTCTGGAATAAGTTCCAATTATAAAGAGATTAGAAACATCTTAGTCATTAGATTATTTTTAAAGAAATTGTATTTATTCATTTTGTAGTCTACTTAGAACATAATCTGCGCAGTCTTTATAAGATGTAGAACATTTGCTTATTTTTTTTTTCAGAAATTTCCTCCATTACAAACTATTTTTTAGCCTTTGTCAAAGCTGTTTTGTTAGTCATTCTGATATGTTTTCAGTCATCTCTTGTTCAAGCTCATTCAGGTTAGTGTGAGTTCTGCAAGGAAGTGTTCTCTACATATTTAAAAGCTCATTTGCTTCTGAAGATCGCATCCTCTCTCAGTGAGGCTGCAATGCAAGATCTACTGAGTCCTTCAACATTTTCTTCTGACATAGCACCAGCTTTTACAGATCACAGGGTGTCTGCTCCATTTTCATCTTTCTTCAAAAGATTTGTGGTTTTTAAAGTACTATTTACTCTGTTATGTGACATCATTTCTATAGGTCTTTACTAAATTCATATATTTTTTTCTTTAATGCTGTGAACCTTCTGTCATTTGGGCAAATTCTTTGAAAATTTTTGAACTAAATAGCTACTAGGGTTTATTATATAAAAGAGAAGTGTCTTTAATCTTCTTAGAGGTTATTGCTAAGAGCTGATAAAAGTGAGTGTTTTGACTTTTTAGATATTTGGAAATACTGTTTCACACATTTCCCATCTGGCAGACATGTCATTAATCCTATTTATATGCCTCTTTACTTGTGAAGGCCTTAAAACTTTTGGGACTTATTTAGTCTTAAAATCTCAGAGACCAAAGTACACGAGACATGTTGTTCTCACCTTGTAATCAGACAAATTGAGACATAGAAAAAAAAAAAAAAGACCAGTCTCAATGATGACCTCCTTGTGGGTCATTTTAACATTTGCAGAACAAGAAAAGAAAACTATTAGTATTGACTTCCAAATGCATTAAATTGAGGATATGTACAGTATCATGTTGCTCTGAGACTCATTGTTTGAACTACTGGAATAATGTGAAAGTAGCAGGGAAAATAAAATCAAACAATAGAGAGACCTTGAGATCCAAGGGTAACTTGGTCATTTCCTTGAAAATGTTTTGCAAGTATGAACTGTAAACTTTATCTGAGAGGGATATTAAATTGACTACCCTCTCAAAGTCATTTACAATGTTAAAAGTAGGATTGTCTTCCTTTGGATTTCCCAAAGACAACATTTTCTTTTCCAGAATTATGTTTAATATATGAACTGATTACAGATTTAATTTGAAAACTAATATGCAACATATAAGCACCTTATTTCTAAATACTGTGAGACATTCATATATTATTGCTGTATTATTACTTCATTTATACCTTGTTTGTCTAAATAGAAAATACGAAATACAGTGGGCGTGGTTAAGTCACTTTTACATGGTAGTATTTGGTGAGATAATACATACAAATGCCTGGCTCCCTGTTCTACTTGTGCAATGAGATGATAACAGCAATACTACTCATCCTCCCACTTTCTAAAGGTCCTTTAATGACTTTATTTGGTCAAATAATAAACAATTCCAACTTCATGGATTACTTTATATACATGCTCTCTGTTTTAAATATAGCAAATAAATATCTTGGCAGAAAGCACTTAATAAGACAGCATTCAATGATGTACATTTATCTGATCAACATCATCTGGCCAAAACATTTCAGCATTAATGGTTAGAATACCACTCACTAAACGTTGGTAGAGGCATATGCGATGAACAAGGACATGTGGCTTACTTTCTACTAATATACTGATTGTAGATTACATGAATATGTTCATTTATGAAATTTATCAGTATGTATACTCATGGTTTATTCATGCTACTTGTTAATTAAAATTCCATTTATATTTTTATTTTTCAGAGGGTAATAATGTTATTACAAGTGTGGATGGGAACTTAAATAATTTATGAGAAAATCAGGTAAAAAGAATTCCCTAAGCATATATTCTTACTCTAATAAGAATAAAGAGATTCAAATCGATGATATTAATTTAATGTGCCAGCAGATGACTGATACAAGGTTCTTCCATTGTATCAAGTCTTATCAAGCATAACGTTATAAATTCCTTTTGCACACTGAACTACAGTTGGAGACTCTTCTTATTTCCTGGCCTGCCTTGATGTGGGCTGTTCTATCATGATGGTCTGATAAATTCACATGGACACCTGAACACAATGACAAACTTGGCCATTTAAGTAAACAGAAAGGTGTTGGCTTGAAGCCAAATGGTAATAGTCGTCCCTTTATATAATCTGCATAATAATAATGGCCTTTCTCCATAATTTCATCTAAGACTCAACATGATCTCATTCAAGTGTCAGAAACTCTAGATAGAACAGATTACATAGTTTACATGGATATATCAAGCACATAGAAGAGTCAAAAGGAGTTTGAAAAGACTGCAGACTTGTATGACTGCCTTATCTTGATGAAAACATTAGTAATGAAAAAAGGAATGATAATGGTATAGAGTATCGTGAAAATAATCAATGTAAATGAATGACAAGCACAGAAAAGGATCCATTAATAAACAAATGGGAAAGTCATATTCACCCAAGTTTTTAAAAAATTCTATAGGTAGGGATAAATGTCCTCTTTGTCACACATGATGCTACAGCTACTAAATATACACATAGGATAAATAAAATGAACCAAAATCCTTACTCTCGCCATATAAAATCATTGTAAGTAAACAATAGACATTAATTCAAAACTTAAATTATAATTGTTTGACATAAAACCTAAGGAAAAATATTTTTTACTTCCACATAAGGACTTTATAAGAAAAACATAAACTATAAAAAATAAAGGTATATTGGGCTTATTTAAAAACTAAAGATAGCTATGTTGGGAATGGAATGAAATGAAAAGTTTTGCCTTAGGACAACTGTTTCTCAAATATTAATTTGATAAGAGACTTATATTTATATTATTTAAATATCTCTTCCAAACACTTAAGAGTCAGGCAGTCTGTTTTTCTCATGGTCAATATATCTAAACAATTACTACACTATGTTATAGAGCCACTAATAAACAATGAATAATTCAAAAGCCAACACAGCAGCAGGTGTCTTTCAGTGGATGAGCATAGGAACATTACGACTGGATGTATCATAGAAACATATCATGAACTAGATACTGTTACCAGCAATAGGCAGTTGTCATCTGCATCCACAGTAACATCTCTAGGAAATAGCACTCATGAAACAGCTGTCAATTCTTAAAAGCTGCATGCTATTTTATGTCTTCCCATGTGCATGCTTATGGGTTTGTATTTGTGTGCATAAGCATCTGTGTATTACCTGTGAACAAGCTAAAGTAATACTCTTGTCTCTGCCTTCCAAGTCAGTGGGGCTACTGTGAAATGCATGAAACTCCCAGATGTTTTCATAAATGCTAGGGATTAGAACTCAATCCTCACGCTTACCCAGTAAGCAGTCCTAACCGTGGAACAATCTCCTCAGTGGTTATTATGTCTATCGTGTAACATTCATAATGACAAAATTCTAGAAATGTATAAATGATTAAATATTGTCAGTGGTTTAGTGATTACCGATAAAAGAAAACAAGTTTAAAAATAGGAGAGGGGATAATAAGGTGTATTCTTATTTTCACAGAAACATCCTGTACATTGATTCCACTGGTATTCATGTCTTTGCTGGGTTATTGCCCTATAGGTTTGTAAGATATTGTCTCCTAGGATATTATGTAAGGCGCATAAAAGCTTATTCTCTATTGCTCCACAGAATTTACTGAAACACATATTTATATAAAATTATATCCAGATACATGAAAAATCCCAGCTGAAAAAGGGGAAGATGAAGCACTTCTGTAACCTTTCTGTATTCATGAAGTTAGGTAACCAGAGTAGAAAAGGAAACTCTTTTACAGACATGGCTAATAAATGAAGAATACAGGATGGAATTTGACAATTCTGGTTTGTAACCCTTTCTTTAAATGTGATAATAACGTGATAATGACAGGGTCATTAGTGAATGCTAGGTTTTACAAAGACAAACTGCAAGGCTCCTTAGGACTCTGGGAAACATCAGCTATGAAAGTGTCTCATGCTGAACATGACCATGGCTTAGATTTAGTTAGCAATAAGCAAGAAATGAAGAGTGCAAATGGTCCTATTACATGACATCTATAGAATAGAAAATAGAAACACGCCCCCAAAAAATTATTTTAAATTTTTTTCAGGAACAAAGATTATTTTAAAAACATTTTATTTACTTTTATCTGTATGAGTGTTTTACCTGTCTGTCTGTATTGTGTGTGTCTGGTTCTTGAGTAGATCAGAGAGGACATCAGACCCCAGAAACTAGAGTTATAGATGGTTGTGAGCCACCATATAAGTACTGAGACTGGAATATGAATCTTCTATAAGAAGAGCAAGTGCTACTCACCACTGTGATAGCTTTCCAGTCCCCAAAGACAATATCCCAAAACCATTAAGAGCCACAAAACAAACCATAGAAACTGGAGTAAAAAATTTATGGGGCTGGGTGTATTAGAAGATTAAGGGAAAACAAAATATATTTGCCATTCACAATTCCTGATTCTGCCTTGCATCTATGCCTAAACTTAGATTCAAAGGTGTGAAGTTAGAGGTTATGGAGGCAAAAGAGAATCTACTAAAGATGTGAAGCAGAAAAGAGAGAAACCTGAGTTAAGAAATCACTGATAGTGAATGTCACCAATGCATGTTCTATCCATGTATTGAAGTGTAACAATAAATCCTAATATTTGTAGACTTATAAGACTTAACAAAATGTTTTAAAAGCTTACAAATGGCTTGGAGTAAATGAGTTAACAGATATTTACTTTTATTAAGCAGTTGTTAATATTCATAGACAAAAAATTTTATTATGGTTATAATTCTCAAAACATGTATACGTTTATTTTGAACCTTGAAACATGAACAGACAAAATTGCAGGAACTAAAGAATTGTTTCAGAGTAACCTGGTGTATTATATAGGAAATAGAATAGAAAAGAAGTAAAATAAAATGCCCCTATCAGTCAGAAGTTTATTGAGCAAAAGTTGTGGGTAGATATTATCAGAGAAATTGTATGAAACTATCAAAGAACAATTTAAAAAATATAAGTATTATTACAACTAAATCTATGTCATGTACAATACCTTATTAAATGTAAATTTTAGTTTTGTTAAACAAAATTATCTTCTAAAACTCCATATCTTATGAGCATAATTAAAATAGAAAAGGGTTTTAAAAAACAATTACAATTATTTAAAACCTATATAGCAAAAACTATTCAATTTTCATTTTAATTACCTATTATTTTATATTTCAAAATATTTGATAACTTGAAAATTGACTTAGGAAATATAAACTGAAATTCCCTACAATAGTATCTTATATCTGTAAGTTAATGAATCATCAGTAATATTTAAATATTTTTATAAATTATGCTCTAAAATTGCAGCATTACTTGCTTTTGTCAAGTTGAAATTTCACAAAACAAATATTGTAAGAAAAGAATGTTAACATTTTTATCAATAAATATAGCAGTAGCAATTACAATTGAGTTCCTAACATTAGAAATTATTGCAGGGAAATTTATATAATGGAATTAATTTTGAAATTATAGATTTATATTTTGGAATATCTCAAATAAAGTTAGATATTTAGAATTATGGTATTATTTTAAGTAAATATATTAGTATTTTGCTTTTAAATTAAAAAAATAGGAAAACACAAAACTGTTTTGAGACAATACTCATAAAGTCAAGAAAAAACAAAATATTGATAAGATTTGTTTTATGTACTGATTGTTATGGTATGGTAGCATAATAGCCATTAAGTCAAATATAAACATGTTTCTGCTTCAAGATTTAAAAATTTTAAGAGAAAAATAAAGCTAGGACATCATCATTATTATTTATTATTCTAAATTACTGCTGGGTTTTTGATTTATTTTGTTTTGTTTCCATATATTGACTCACTTGTAGCCTTTGGTTGGCATAGAACTCCTAGTAATATCAGGATGGTCTCTAGCCCGTAGAGATTTGTGTGCCTCTGACTCTTGATTCTGGGATTAAAAGTGTGTACAGCCAGCCTGGCAAGACTGGTATACTTTCTTTTATGCAGCACCTTATTTTAGCCTACCAGTATCCTCAGCATCTACAGAGATAAATATGCTTGTTCAGCAAGATTGAACAGAGACCTCCACAATTCCAAGTGTATGCCTACAGAACACACAGTGAAATTTAGCTGATATCGTGGATACAGTGAGACTAGTTGTGGAGGAAAATGTATATATTAATGGCATCAAGATAATTATAATTGGAGAGCAAACTATAAAAACCTGATAGTTTTAGGAAGACAAAATCTGAAATGGTCTTTTCTGGATAATAGCCCACCAATTGGTTTTTCAATATAAAGTAGTCAACCCTAAGGTCATATCCATACAGAAAACATAATACGGGCAGAGCATATACTATTTATGTACATATGTGTATATATATTCATGTTACTTGAATTCATGTAATATGTGTGTATACACATTGCTTTATTGTTCCCATAAAATGCTATTTCTGCTACAGAAAAAGAAAACATGAAGATTTGAAATCAAATCTTTTTTTACTACTCATTTAAAATCAAATATTGTAGCATATAGACAATAAATTTTATGGTTCTTATTTTTGTCAGAATTTAAGGTACATTACAGACTCATGTCTAAATCAAAACAACAAAATAACAAGGTGGTGGGTCTTACGTGTATTTGTTTAGAAAGTAGTCAAGTCAAAGGTCTTGATTCTAGATCAGTTTTAAGAAGAAATTTACAGCAAAACATTAGATTGCATAATTAAGGCTCTCTTGCAATAAACGTTTTAAAATCCTATCATATATCCTCCTAAACATTACAGATCCTACTGGATTATGTTTTAAAATATATAATAGTGTAAAAGCTGCTTCAGCTATGAATTTTCAAAAAGGAACTTAGCATTACTAAAATAACCAGAAAGTATCAGCAAAGTAAACAAAACAAAACAAAACCAAAAAAAAAAAAAAAACAGGAATAGCTCTTATAGTTTATATTACACTTCTGTGTTTATTTGTGCAATTTTGCATGATTTGTAAAATAGGCACTGTAGGACACTTCATCACGACAGATGATGCAGTATTTGCAACAGTTAAGAACTAAATTTTAGTTGCTAATTTTGTTTTCCATAGAAGCCTTATTTATTTTCTTTCAATTAAATATTGAATGGTAACTCAATAACTTTTTGAAGTTTATGGTAACTTGTAAAGATTGTTCAATTTATAGCTAAAATTAGTGGATGCATTTTGGCAAATGTACAGTGTGGTAGAAAACTGTAGATATATATTCAGTAGACAGAAGACTCTACTTACTTTTCCAAAAGCCCATCAATGTCGTGATCCTGTGATTTTGAATACACATTTATTATGCAATCAAACATTCTCTCTCATACACCCTGTTAAGGCAAGCTTTCCTAGGAGTTAGAATTTTTATTCACTATTGAGTTAAACTACTGAGTCCATTGAGTTTAATTGTATCTCTTAATGTTTCCATCCATATATATAAAACTCAGAATTAAAGAATTAACACATTTTCCTGCTTTTTTTGGAACCAGATAAATTTATTCAAAGAGTTCATTTGCATTTTTTGTTTGAGAATTAATTACTTTTAAAGAAGATGTTATTTGAAATTAGAGATTTATAAGACACAGCTTTGACTTTGTACTCGAGAAGAGATGAAATGTGAAGAAATACATCGGTTAGCAGCACAAGGTAGTTAAAAAATCCAGGCTTTGCAAATTGAAAAATAATAAAACAATGCCTTTAGATAGTTCAGCAATAATTTTGATGTACAAATGATGTCATATTTCAATAAATACCTTTTGAAATTAGTATAGACTATTCAAGTGTTACACAAAAACATACACATATTAAAATATTGCTTGTAAAATATTGGGTTTCAATATAGTAAGCTGACATACTGTTAAAGGGTTTCTGGTAATAAATAATATGAAGTTATGGAAAATAACTGTAAATATTTCATAAATAATGTGTTTGTGCTTTTATTCATGAAAAATTAAAGTACGGTAGCTATAAATTGTGCAAAGATTTGAATATGCAAAACATTAAATTATGTCAATTGTAAAATCAGATGACATTCTTCAAACTACTGAAATATTACTGAATATTCAGGCACCTTCCCCCTTCTATTCTTCCATTCAGGTGAACAAATGGTAAGGATATAAGTTGACTACCATTGCTAAAATTAACTCTGTAACCCCAAAAAACTTTTCTATCATTTTAGAAATATGTTTTTTTAGGATAAAATTTGGTCCTACCCTCAGTCATTTTAATCCTGTAAATCAAGGTTCTAGAAAAGACAGAAGAGTAGAATGCCTATATGTCTTTATCAGAATCTTGGTGGAGCCAGGCTAACTATCCTTGATTAATGTGAGGTATACAATAACTTAATGTGGTATAAAATGAGAAAAAAATTCAGCTAATAATCTGCCATGAATATAAACAAACAAAGACTGACAAAAAGGGAAATTATATATGACAAAGAAAATTTCATCAGGAATCCTTAGTACTTCCTTATTAATTTAATTTCATGCTAGACACCATTAGGGATATTGTAAGGTAAGAAGTATTGTAAGGATGTTGACAAATGAGGACTATTTAAACCATTTGTGCAAATATAAAGTAGCACAATAGTAATGGGGTTCAAATTTTAGGTTATTCAAAATAAATAAACAGAAGTACTGCCAAAACTAGTAACCCCACTAATGAGGATACAAAGAAAATTAAATCAGTACATGACTGACAACTGAACTTTTTTACTTCTCTAACTGTATCCACAATAGTCCAGCTATAATGTCCAACCAAATTAGAGTTCAATTGCATAATAAATACATAAAGAAAATTAATTATTATATAGCCAAAATTATGTACTGCTATTTTTAACTCTATGAATAGAATTATGGACAAGTGCATAAACTGGAATATTCAGGCATGGAGAGATACACAACATCATTCACATGTGAACACTCAATTGTTATTGTTTATAAGTTGCTTAGACACTGGTAAACAGCAATGGTTGGAAGGAATATGGGAGACAGAGCTTGCTCAAAGTGTAGTTGAAATTGTGGAGGAAAAGTAAGTTATTGGAATGCACAGTTGAATGAGTCTACAAAAATCATACTAAATTGAAGAGTTAAAAAGCTGAATGAAATATATTTGAATGGTTTCTTTTTGAGAAATAAAGAATATTTGAGGAGCTAGAGACACTTGGTATCTCTAAAACATAGTGTAATTTATGAAAAATCTCATGATCAACTGATAGCATGTAATTATTTATGTCAATTTAAATTATATCAATTAAAATTATAGTGTTTCAAGATGTATAAGGAGACATAACTATCATGTACATATCAACCAGATGCATTTAGTATAGTAAATTTCTCGTTATTCTTTCAAGATAAAATCCCATTTTCTTTGTGCAGTTAAGCACCGAAATGCATTTTATCTTTGCTACGAGGACATACTTCACATCAATCATACATGCAGTTTTATTGTATTTGATTTAGAGATCATGCCAATGTATGGCTAAATTCCCTTCTAACATTTTCTTATTTCCTTTGAAATAAGAAATCAAAACAGGCCCATCTTTAAATAAAGGACATTACTGCATACATGTTTCTTGCTGTAGAGTATAGTAATACTGTAGAACAAAATCGAGGATTTAAACACATCATCATTGCAAGCTGTTGCTCACAGTGAGGATGGATTTAGAGATGAGACATTTAGGAGTTTAAACTGAAAGAATTCATAATAATGGTAATGAATTTTATAATACCATAACTTTATTTAGCAGGACAAGAGGAGAGAGATGAGAAGGAAAGAGAGGGAAGAGAGGAAGAGGAAATAAGGCATGTTGGAAATATCTTAAAGACATGAAGAGAGAGAGAGAAGAGGAAAAAGGAGAGAGCAGGGAAAGAACAGAAGAAAATCTTCTCTCTCTCTTTCTCCTCTCTCTCTCTCTCTCTCTCTCTCTCTCTCTCTCTCTCTCTCTCTCTCTCTCTCTCTCTCTGTGTGTGTGTGTGTGTGTGTGTGTGTATGTATGTGTGTGTACCTGAGCACAAGCCAGAGGAGATGCAGATGTGATAAAGAGTCAGGCAAAATTTATATGAGGAGAACTATCCAGAACTCTGAGTATGGCCATCTAAAATCCAAAAGTATTAGAAAGCTATTTATGTTGTTGAAACCACACAGTCTCTATTTCTTTGTGTGTTAATTAGAGCAGACAAATACTAATAAACAAATATAATATTCATCATTATATGTGTCTATTTTGTAAGCTTCTTTTTATTACAAAATGATTCAACACATAGGTATATGTCTCAGGATTTTTGAACATTTTGGAATTTCATGTACAAATGTAGAAATGAAAGAGCATTCTCATTTAAGTTTACTAAATATTTTATACCTTAACAAATTGCACTAACTCTACTTCTTCCAGAAATGACAGTTCATAAATGATTTTGTTGCACATTTATCTCTACAACTTATGTTAAGCTTTTATTTTTCTGATGGGTGTAAGATAGCTACTGAAATTTTAATATTTTTTCTTTTGATCGGTATTGCTGTTCATTTCCATTTGCTGATATTTTTTCACTGATTTTTTTATTCTTCATGTTTTCTATTTCATCTTTTTTATTATTATTATTAAATTAGATTATTAAATCTATGTCTTTATTTTACAACACAACCACAGTTTCTCCTCTTTTTTCTTCTCCCATTCCTATCCGTAGGTCTCCCTGAACCCTCTCCCAGGACACTCTGTCTGTTTCTGTTCAGAAAGAGGCAGATTTCCCATGGGTGACAACAGAGATTGGCATATTAAGTTGGGCTTTATTTGCATATCAAGCTGCTCCCCTTGTAGTAAGACTGGGCAAGGCAACCCAGTATGAGAAATAGGTTCCTGGAAGCTAGTCAAAGCATTAGGGACAAGCCTTATTTGCGTCACTTGGAGTACCACAAGTAGATAAAGCTACACAACTGTCACACCTATGTAGAGGGGCTAGGTCTGTCTCATGCAGGCCACATAGCTGCCTGGTTTAGGGTTTCTGAGCTCCTATGAGCCCAGCTTAGCTGTTTCTTTTGACTCCCTTATTATGTCCTTCACCTCTCTGGCTCTTAAAATCCTTCCTCCCTCTCTTCAACAGGATTCCCTGGGTGCAGCCCAGTTCTTGGCTGTAGATCTAAGCATATGTTTGTATTAATCATTGGATTAAGGCTCTCAGATGAAAATTGGGGTACTTACAGGAGATTTCCAGTTCAGGCTACCTACCGGTAAAATTTTCTTTCCCACAAACTCACTTCCAAATAACCACTCAGAGACTTATTATTAATTACAAATCGTCAGCCGATAACTTAGATTTGTTAACTAACTAGCTTTTGCAACTGAAATAAATACATATTTCTTATCTATGCTCTATCATGGGGTGGTACCATTTTTCAGCACAGTGTGTTCATCTCCTGCATCCTCTGCATCTTTCTGGAAACTCTACCCTCCTTATTCCCAGTGTTTCCTCAGTTTGCTTTTCCTACCTAACATCTTTCTGCCTAGCTATTGGTCAGTTGGGTTTTTATTAAGCCAATGAAAGCAAAACATCTTCCCAGTGTACAAAAAGATTATTCCACATTATTTTGTCTAATCAAAAAGGAAGGTTTTAATTTTAACATAGTAAAATTATATATAGCAGAAACAGTTACCAAGTAAGAATTACAGTTACAATATATAGTCCATTTGTGTTTGGCAAAGTTGGAGAAAATACTTTAATATCTACCTTATCTTTCTGAGTATAAAGTTTTATATCTAATTTAATTTTTATTATAACTAAGGGAACCGTAGGTCTAAATATTCAGTCTTTAATATCATCAAAAAACCCAGAAGGATTTAGTATTACCAAGTGTCAGGGAAATCTGACTGCCTGGACAGTCACACAACGTTGTATCTGTCTTTGGACTATAGACATAATATATCTGAGAGACATTACTGAGAAGCAGGAAATTTGGAAGAACTGACCTAACTTGTCTTAACAAAGTTTGGTAGTCATTTTTTTTTGTTTTGTTGTTAGTATTGATAATGTGTGTATGTTTCCTTTCTTTGAGTTTTGCTGATGTGAGTTTTATCTATTGCCTGTGTTTTTATACTTCCAGCTAATTTACTAGGGTTGGTGATCTCCTTCTAGTACCTTCTGTATGCCTGAATTTATAGATAGGTGTTGTTTAAATTTCGTTTTGTCATGGAATATCTTGTTTTTCTCTGTATATGGTAATTGAGAGTTTTGCTGGTTATAATAGTCTGGGCAGGTGTCTGTGCTCTCTGTGTCTACAAAATTTCTTCACAGGGCATCCTGGCTTTTACAGTTTCCATTGTGATGTCAGATAATATTCTTTTTTTTAATTTTATTTTTTCCATTCAAAAACATAATTAAATAAATAATTTTATTTTTACATTTCTTCCCCTTCTTCCGGTCCCCTCCCGCTCCTTCCCACCCCTCCTCCTAGGCTGGTCGGGGGGGGTGGGCCTTGGACTTCCAACAGGGCAGGGCACCATGCCCTCTTTTAAGGAAGAAGGGGGAGGGAGGTAATATTCTTATAGTTTTGTCATTATATCCTACTTGACCTTTTCCTTTGCAGCTCTTAATCTTGTTTCATATGTTTACTATTTTGGTTAATATGTGGTGAGTGAACTATTTTATTTGTTTGTTTTGTGGATTTTTTTGATCTAGTCTATTTGGTGTTCTGCAAATCTTTTTGTTCCTTTATAAGATTTTCCAACTTTCTGTAATTTGGAATTTTTTTCTTTTATGACTTTTTAAAATATATTTTCTATGTCTTTGAGCTATGATTCTTCTTCTATTCCTATTATTCTTATGTTTGGTCTTTTCATGGCATCCCAGATTTCCTAGATGTATTATATTATGAATCTCTTAGATTTAACATGTTCTTTGATGGATAAATCTATTTCCTCTGTCATATATTCAAAGCCTGGCATTGTCTCTTGTATGCTGTTTGTGGTGCTCATCTCTTGCATTCTGTTGATGATACTTGTATCTATAGTTCCTGATTGCTTATCCATATATTCCATTTTCAGAATTTCCTCAGTTTGTGTTTTCTTTATTGCTTCTATTTCAATTTTCAGGTCATGTACTATTTCCTTTGCCTGTCTGATTGCTTTTTCTTGGCTTTCTTTTCTTTCTATTTTTTTTGTGCTTTTCTCCATTTCTTTAAGGGAATTTTTTTATTTATCATTTAAGGGCCTCTATCTTCTTCATGATGTTATGTTTAAAGTTATTTTCTCTTGTTATAGTTGCAGTGGAATGTTCAAGTCTTGCTGTTGTAGAATTGCTGACTTCCCTTGTTCCATATTGTCCTTTCTGTTGTTGAATGTGTTCTTATACTGGTGTTTAGACCTTTTGATTTGGGATAATTAGAGTTGTTGATTCTTACTTTCGTCTTTAGTGAATGGGTGTTTTGTTATTTTATTTTCTCTTACCTCTCTTGTCTTCTGGCCTAAGTGGCAAAGGATTGTGGTGTCTGGCTAGTCTTCAGATCCAGTATGTATCTCCACTGTTGTTTCTGGGCTATAGGTGGCTATATCTACCCTGGCCTCCTTTAAAGCTGAAGTCGTCTTACAAAGTTGTAGACCAGAATATGGAGTCAAGAGAAGGAGGTAATGTTCTTCTGATTGATGTGGGCTTTATCTAGGCTTATGCAGTGCACTGTACTTTTGACTTGTGTAGACTGTACTTGTGCCTATGAATTCTGCTGGAGTTCTGGGGCAGTGCTGGCCAAGGGGAGTGTGAAGAGGTAGGTGGGGTTAGGTAGCAGAGTGGCGCTTGGGGAAAGAGACTCCAATAATTGATGGTGGTCCATCTGATGGCATGTCAATCACCTTCTAGGTGTCTGATGGGGACGGTATTAGAGCATTGGAGTTCTACCAGACTTGGGGCAGAGCCCAGAAGCTTTGCTGGTGCTGAGATGGAAGTGGGAGATGAATGGAATATGCCCTGGAGCTCAGGGTCTGCAGATTGGGGAAACTAAGCTGGAAGGCCAGTCATTCATCTGTTCTTCCAAATGGTGTGGGCTATATCTATGCCTATGTAGTCTGCCAAAGTTGTGGGGCAGTGCTGGCCAAGAAGAAGATGATGAGGTGGGTGTAATTGGGCAGCAGAGTGGGTTTTATGGGAGCAGAATCCAATAGGTAGTGGTGCCCAGCTGGCAGGCAGGCCACTTCCCTGCTTGTTGGTTGGTGGGGACTCCCTAATCCTCATTTCTTAATATTTTAAGATTACTAAGTAGTTGTTGGTGGTATTTTTCCCACATTCTTGATATTTCTCTATTTCTTGAGAATTAAGACTATGTTTGACTATTTCTTAAACCCTTTTCCAGGACTTATGAATAATAACAGCCATAGAAGAAGGACAGAGTGTAATTCCAATTCACGAGCTCATGCTATATTTACTGAGTTGGTTAAAGTAATATCCATACTTAGTGAAATTTGTCTTGCTTTTCATAACACATTATTTGGGTTTTTTAATTTCTGATCCATACTGTAACAAATGTCTTCTGCCCTTCCTTCTTATTCAACATTTAAATTTGTATGTATGTATGTATATATTTGTAGTCACTATGCCTTATACTAACTTTAAAAATCTTAATAAATTATCATATATGTCACTTTTGAATAAATTAAAGAATTAGAAAAGCAAACGGTGAAGGAAGAGTTGTACATATAAAACAGCCTATTCTGAAATATGTATGTTTAGAGTTGGTCATTAGTATCATATATAAATTCAGAAAAAGGAGACCCACCAGCAAAGAAAATTTAACAAGTTTTTTATATTACAACTACATTGGAAAGAAAAAACCAAGATCTGGGGAATATCCAGCAGCCCTAGTGACGGTTTTCAGTTTGATATCTATTCATAGTAGCTCATATATCCAAAATGAACATGTTGGCAACCATGGTTATTAATTAGAAGGTAGTTAAAGCACAAAAACATTAATTAGACAAACTCTAAACTATGTGAGAGTTTGTGGTGGCCTGGACAGCTTGCTCTGAAAATGAAAACTGGCAAATATATTTCTCTGCATTATAAAAGCAAACAACAGGATTTAATTTTGGATTGGATGTAATGAGATGTGATGAAACAAGAGAAAAATTACTAGAAATATTGTTTAAACAATAGGAAGATAAAGCATATTATTTCTGTATTTGACATGAGAGAAATTTTTTATGACAGAAGACAATGATTTGTAAATTTGGGTACAGATTCACTAAATAGTTATTACAATACTCAAATATATATATCAGACTTAAGTGTAAGTCTCAACTTATCCATTTAGTCTAAACATAAATGTCTAAACTGCAATGCACACACACACATGTGCATGTGTGTTTAATTTCTAACACATGTTTAAACATATAGTTTGAGAGAATAAATTGTACTTAAAGTAATATGACAAAAATTTGTATTTAACCTGCAGCCTATGAGACACATAAATCCCAGGATGCCTGCAAATGCTGCACCAAATATTTGTAGACCACAATGTCATGTCATAATGTCAAATGGTGGGGCAGCCTTGATCAAAACTGGGGCACCATGTTTTTTGAGCTCTCTGTTATATTAGAGTCACTTTTATAAAGGTTAGAACACCTAAGAGTAAGAAGTAAGATAACATCAAGATCCAGAAGAAAGGAAAAACAGAGGAAAGGGTCTGTCAGCAAATAGTGATGCAAAATGAATACAGGTGGTTTGAAATTTGTCATTCATTTAACTATGCTGAGTTCTTGGAGACTTTACAGGAAGTTTCTATGAAATAGTGTTTGAGATATTGAATGAGAAAAATGCACTCCATTAAACAATGATTATGGTCATTTCCTTTGGACTTATACTTATCCATCTGTAAGGAAATTTTAAAAGATAAATTTACCAAACACCAATTTTCCAAATACTGATCATTATGTAATAAAAATGTTTTCTGAGTGAAGAGAAACATGCCGGATGAATTCGTCAGGCTTCACATTCACATGAAAAGTTTCTAAACTTTTGCTCAACAGAATGAAACCATGATAGAGCTCAAAACATTCCCTGAGATGTAGGACTGCATATAATAGGACCAGTAAATGTGTCTCCTAGAGCCTCAACAGTGCTGGAGAGGAGAGAGATACACAACGAGGTAGAGACTCTGTATACCCAAAGGTATACCAAATTTTAACTTCACATCATGGTAATCATCAAGAGATGAAAAGGAGAAAAAAGAAAAGTTCCCATGAACAAGAAATAACTAGCCCATGAGATTATTGAAGTCATTAACAAGCTCTAGAAGAAGATTGAGAAAGTGACCTGCTATTGCAAGTGGGAATGGAAATTTTGATATCTGATGTAATGTAAAACAATTTTTAACAATATCACTGAAGTATAATAAACATAGATAAAACAAAAATATTAAAACCCAAGAATCAATGAAATTTAAATCTTTCAGGGAATTTATATTTACAAATTAAATGCAAATGCATCTATAGTTAGGTCAGAAACAAAAAAAGAATTTATTTCAAAGGAAGACAAAACTTGTCCTCCGATAATGTAAAAACTAAGCAAATATACTATGAAGCCAAATTATTTGACAGTGGAATAAGCAACCCACAGGATCTGAAATCGACACACAATAAGGATAGTATTGGTAATAAAGAAGCTGTCTTTTTTATATAACCACTATTTTCCATGTGTTTTGTAGTAAATCAAGAAATCAAAATTGAAAAAATAAAAAGTAAATGCCTTCAGATTACTCTGAGACCGGAGCCTAGCATAAACTTCATCAAAGAGTCCTGAGAGCATTCATCTAGCAACTGGTGGGAGAAGATACTGAGTCCCACAGTCAAACATTAGACAAAGCTCAGTGGGTCCTGTGAAGGAAGAGAAGGAAGCACTATAGGAACAAGAGGGTTTAGGGACACAAGGAGAACACATCCCACAGACTCAACCTGGATTCATAGGTGCTCACATGGAGCAAGAAGACTGTAGGTGTCCAACCGAGGTCCCTTACATAATGACTGAGTAGCTTGGTGTTCTTGTGGAATTCCTAACAGTGAGGACAGGGCCTGTTCTGACCCTTTCGCTTACTTGAGGGACACTTTTCCTCGCACTGGGTTGCCTCATTTCATCTTGATGCAATGATATATGTCTAGTCTTATTGCAATTTCCTATGCTATGTTTGGTTGATGTACCTAGGAGGCCTGCTCTTTTCTGAAGGAAGCAAAGTGGGAGTGGGTATGGAGGACAGGGGTGGCAGAAGAAGGAGGCTGCAGAGAGGGAAGGGAAGGGAAACTGTGGTCGAATGTGATATATGAGAGAATAATTAGAAATTTTAGGGAAGAAAATTAAATGGAAAAATATGTTAAGTATATTTGAGAACACATTGGCAATAACAAAAAGTTAATGTATTTGAAAACATGGTAGCAGAATTTCTTTACAATGAAATACAAGTATTTCAGAATAATTGCCAAAATATAGCCAAACATGTAAATTAAAATATAAAAGTAGCGAAGACCATAGAAGAGGAAGTAAGCAAAATTATTCAAAAACAAAAAAAGGAGTCAGATGAAATGAAACTTTTGTGTGTTCCAGCATTTGGAAGGCTGAGTCAGGAGAATAATTTCAAGATGCTTAATGCGTTTGAAAACAGCCTAGGCTATATGAGATACAAAATAGTACAATAACAAAGTATAGAGAATAGAAAACATTTTGATGGAAATAAACCAATATATAGAAATCACAGAAAAGTTAGTTATGAAGATAACACTTTAATACACATGATGATCAACACTCTCAAAATTATTTCTAACAAGAAAGTTTGTAAACAAAATGGAACAAAATTAATAGCATGTTTTGTGCTTAAGAAAGGGAATTAAGGCTAACTATGGTCTTCTACAATATCATTCAGTCTATCCAAGGATAGAATGAAGATTAGTGACCACTCCTTTGTACTAAAGAAGAAACCAACATGGATGCAATACTTTTGAATTATTCTACTATGGTGGTAAGATAGAAAATGCGTATTCATTCCACACAGATACCAACTGAACCACATCATAAAGAAGATGTTGTTTTGGTGAAGATTCTAGGAACCAGATAGAATATTGCATCACCAAGACAAATGTGTAATCAATAAAATATCTCCAAATGTGATCCAAATGCTGGCTTCTTTCCTGTGTTGGTGATCCTCGATACTTTCAAATATACATTACATATCTTGGCTTTTCCCTTTGGATTGTCTTTCAATAGACAGTTTAAAACTAGTGTCCTTGGCTTTGAGAGCCACACGAGTGTTGTTCTGCACACCTGGTTGGGATGGCAGAATGAATTGCACTCATCCTAGATTACAACAACAGGAAAGATACAAATAAATAAAGACATTTTTAATTAAAAGGGCAAAAATTAATTTGGAGAAAATTAAAATAGAAATGGATATTTTAAAATAATGAGGAAATAATGTCAAATAAATATCTTTAAAGTGGTTTTGAGTAAAATGAAGCAAATCGGTTAGAAAAATTCATATAAAATACATACTTTGTCAAAGATGTAGAAACTGAACAAACACCACAGAAATTCTGAAAGTGAAGACTAGCATAGCTCAATTGAAATGTTGCCAGGGGCATACAATGAAAGACTTGCATAATCAGAAGACTCAGTAAACTTGAAACAGGTCATGTGAAATTACCAAGCCAGTGAAGCAAAAGGATAATGAAAAAGGAAAATTAAAAATAGCTACAGGGATTTCCAAAATATCATCAACTAGATCCGTTTGAACTCTTGTAAGCTACTCAGGAAAGAGAGAAATATCTCAAGGAACCCATCTGAAGAAATAACATCAAAATACCTACCATAATCCAGAAAACTGCTTTGTACAGAAAATAATAAACTCCAAGAGGAAAATCCATCTAACCAAATCATAATGTATAATGAAACTGTCAGAAGTCACAGATGGTTTCTTGGAAACTTCAGAAGTGATGTTGCTGATTTAGCAAAAGACCGTTTTGTTGTTGTTGTTTGTTTGTTTTTTCGAGACAGGGTTTCTCTGTGGCTTTGGAGTCTGTCCTGGAACTAGCTCTGTAGACCAGACTGGTCTCGAACTCACAGAGATCCACCTCTGCCTCCCGAGTGCTGGGATCCCGGCCAAAAGACAGTTTTTTAAAACTGATTTTTATTGAGCTCTACATTTTTCTCTGCTCCCCTCTCTGCCTCTCCCCGTCCCTTCAACCCTCCCCTAAAGTCCCCATGCTCCCAATTTGCTCAGGATATCTTAATTTTTCTGCTTCCCATGTAGATTAGATCTATGTAAGTCTCTCTTAGTGTCCTCATTGTGGTCTAAGTTCTCTGGGATTGTGATTTGTGGGCTGGTTTTCTTTGCTTTATGTTTAAAAACCACTTTTGAGTGAGTACAGGTTTTTAATTGGAACATCAGCAACTGTACAGGCAGAAACCTTACAAGTTAGAAGTATATATAGGGGATAGCAAGATGGCTCATGGAATAAGACCAAATACCCAGAAGCCTGATGACCTGAGAGCAACCCCAGGAACCTACATGGTCAAAGGAGAGAGCTGATGTTTTTATGTTTTGCTTTCATGCTGACATATGCACTACGGCAGATTCCCACACACCCATACACACAAACACAATAAATAAAAACAAAGATAAATTTCAAGTTTTGTAATATGGAGATAATTTATTCAAAGTGTTAAATGGAGGACAGAATTTTAAAAAGTGTGTGTGTTTGTGTGTGTGTGTATGGTTGGATGCATGTGTGTGTGTGTGTGTGTAAGTGTGTGTTTATGCATGCATATGTGTGTGCGTGCCTAAAAGCCAATGATATTGAGTGACTTTCAACAGTTGCTCTCCACTTTTTCCTTTTGAGACAGAGTCTACAAGCTGTATAAAAATATAACAAAAAAAAAAACAATAGAGAAAAACTTGGAGCCAAGTCTTGGCAGTAAAAAAATGTCAAGCAATATAGAAAAGGAACAAAAGCAATAATAGAAGATAAGAGACAAAATAGATCACAAGAGATAAAAAAATGACGTTTTAAAATGTCACCAGAAAAGTTTTCCTCTCAAATTTTTTAATGTAAAGAGAATAAATGTAATCAAAACTCATAGGTTGTCTTAATTGATAAAAAATTACAAAATCAGTCTATATTCTGATTAAAAAGACTCAATTTAGACCTGAGGAAACACACTGCATAGGGGTAAAAGAATGTAAAAACAGAGTCCATGGGAATGCAGGACAATGATGAGTGCATGAGTTTAGACTGAACACACCTGAAGTGAAAATAGTGAATATGCAACGACCAGTATAGGAGGGGGCACTTTCAGAGAAGTTGTGATGAGGGGACAACAAATTTGATCAAGAAAAATTTTTGAGGGGCATGAGAAAATGTTACTACATTAAATATGTTCACTATAATAATTTTATTTATATTTCAAGGCAATTTAAGATTTTGTCTCATTTCTTTGTGGAATTTAAATGAATAGGGTTGAGTCAGGAGAGATGACTCAGTGGTTAAAAGCACCAACTGTTTCTGCAGATGACCCAGGATCAGTGCCAAGAAACAACATTAATTGTTTTGATTATTATGTAGAGAGCAGATTTTATTTTTTTCTTCCAATCTATTTGATTTTCTATGAACTTTTTGTACCTTTATGGGCATATGCTTATTTAGGTTGGAAAAATTTCTTCTATGATTTGGTTAAATATATTTTCTGGGTTTTTGAGCTGGGTTTATCCTCCTTCTATTCTTATTAGTCTTATGTTTGGTCATTTCATAGTGTCTCAGATTTTCTGGATGTTTTGTGTTAGGAATCTTTAAGATTTGACATGTTCTTTGACTGATGAATCTGTTTCCTCTATTTTATCTTCAATGCTTGAGATTGTTTCTTTGATCTCTGATATTCTGTTGGTGATATTTACATCTGTAGTTCCTCTTTGCTTACTTAGATTTTTTGTTTCCAGGATTCCTGCCATTGTTGCTTCTATTTCTAGTTCAGGTCTTCAACAGTTTCCTTCATATGTTTGTTTGTTTGTTTCTTGGCTTTTTTTTTTAAGCATTTATTGATTTCTTCCAATTTTTTTTGCCATTTCCTCAATTTCCTTAACAGAATTTATTATAACCCCTTTGTAAAGGATCTCTATTATCTTCATAAAGTCATTTTAAGGTCATTTTCTTAAATGTGCTTCAGATGTGTGGGATTGTTCACGTCATGCTGGGCTCTGGTGGTGCCATATTGCCTTTTCTGTTACTATGTTCTTACATTGGCATTTGCACATCTGGTTTGGAATGATTGTAGGTCTAGGTGTTGAATTCTCCCTTTTTCTTTGTTGGATGGGTGTTTCTTGCTCTTGGTTTCTGTTTCCTCTCAGGTCCTCTGACTAAATTGGCCAAGGGTTCTGGTGACTAGCATGTCTTCAGATGAAGTCAAATGTCTCCTTGGGTTTTGGGGGCTAGGGTTTCCTAGATCTGGCCTGGCCTCTGATAAAGCACAAATCCTCTTCCAAAGTTGTAGACCAGGGTATGGAGCACAAAGTGTGTTGAGGGAGAGGAGGAGGGGTTTTAAGGAGTGTTTGTTGGTGGTGGGTAGTGTCTTACCTGGGTTTTCTAGATCCTACCTGGCCTCTAGTAAAGCTGAAGACATTTTACAAAGTAGTAGGCCTGTATAGCGAGTCCAGTGGTGGTGGTGTAGTCTGTGGCTATTGGATAAGTTTAAAGAGGTTTAGTGTTTCAGTGAGTGATGTCTTACCTGGGATTCTTAGGTCCAGTCTGGCCTTCTCTAAGGCTGGCAGGACTATGGGCCCTATTATGGAGCCCAGGTAAGCAGGAGGTCACATTTCCCTTCTTTAATGTAACTATACAAATTTTCTTACATGTAGGAACTAAAATGTGATCACAGCGTACCAGTTAGCTCAATTAGGTAAGGATTATTTCTTCATAAGACAAATCCATTTTGTTTTTTTTAAATATGGTTGCTGGTATTTTCTTGCATTATTAGAATCATTTGGCATGTTGCTTCATAGAGGATTACATTATTAAAATTATTAACTTCTATGTAGATGAAAATATATAATCTAGCATATTTAAATATAAATGATCAGTGAAATGACATGGGTGAAAAAACATGGCTACCTGGATATAAATATTCTCTATACTGTGACAAAGAACATATGACATGTTAAATAAGGTTTTGTGTTCTTCCATGTCTATAAGATTTGAATCACAAAGGAATATGATAGAGTTTTATCTAGTATGGCTCAGTAATATAATTAATTTGGAAGTCCGTTGCTTTTCTGAAATTTAAAAAATACTAATGAAAAATAACATTTATGTTAGATTTTGTATTGTCAGAATTCTAATACTATGCATTTCTCAATATAGGATATATCTTCATGTCACTGCACAAAAGATTCAATAAATCATACTTATCCAAGTACACTATTTTTCCATACAGTACTGCTCTATGTCCTGAACAAAGCCTCCTGGGAACGCATGTGTAAATTAACATTCCTTACCTTTGCCACAACCATCTAAATAGCAGAGCCTGTAAATGTTGCATGTTGTAATAAGCCCCTTGGGTGACTTTATACAAAGTTTAAATGTCATTGTACCACACCGCATTACTTTACCTGATTTTGTGATCAATATGTCAGAGATTTCAACTCTTTACTGGTGAAAAGATCTTAAAAAATTAAGCCATAAGCATATTCTGTTTTTAGGATGAGTATTTTGGTCCTGCCAAAAATCAATGGATGAGTTGGAAAACTGAACAGAAAGACATAGACTTTCCCTGGAGAAGATACGAGAGTGCAGCATAAATAAATTATCTGCCTGCTAGGGTAGACTATTGCAGTGTGCTGCTACACAAGGCTCTTGTCAGGAGGTGCACTCAGCTACAGAAGTAGCATGATGGAGTCACCCATAAGTCAAGCTTGATCCCTAATGCAAAGAAAATAGAATTTGAAAGTGCCACCAGTCTGTCCAGTTCTGGTTTATTTTTAATGACAAGTCAATCTGGTTTGTGTCTAGCATGTCATACCAACCCAGACAAAAATCAAGCTAATGAAATCTTCATTGAGTGAAGAGAGGGACAGAATACCAAAATAACACAAAACCTTCTGAACATAAACATGTTATTTTAGCTGCTAAAACAACAAAGGAAATGTTGGAACATGTGTCAGCATCACTTTTACCTTTGTTTGTAAAGAGGAAACAAAATATACAACATTTTAAAAAGCAAAGCATAATATAAACAAAGAATCAGGTTTGTCCTTTTAAACATTTACTTATGGGGTGGCAATTATTTACATGTTCTTAATTTTTAACATAATATTTTATGATTTAGGAGACTTTCATATATAGATAGAATATATTTTGATCATATTTGAGCCATACTTCTCTTTAAACTCTTCTCGGATCACCCCAACACTGTGAACCCCTATATTTATAATGTTCTTTTTCTAACCAGCAATATTCAATTGTTGTCTGTGTCCTTAGAGATATGAGGCCATTGACTAGAGCAAGGTGAACTTCTCTGGGATCTCACTCTTAAAGAAAACAGATCTTGCTGACTCCCCATGGGAAGCATTACTCTTTCTGAGGAGTAGTTGGAGGAGTGGGGTGGGGGGAAGGTGGGGAAAGCAGGAGTGGGGGAAGGAGGAGGGACTGGGATAGCTATGTAAAATGAGAAAAGATTGTATTAAAAATAAAACAGATTTTTTTTTTGCTTCCCTAAGAGAAGGAACTGACAACAGCTCCTCATGCTGCTATGAATATGGTGTTCACAGAACCACCTAACAAGTAAGTGAATATGTGAGAAACATTGGGGTACTATCTTTCCAATTAATTATATTCTTGTTCTCTCTTCCTTCTTTTCTTTCCTCGCTGTACTCCTTTAGGATCTCAGGTCTCATGTAAACTCGATTCTCCTCAAACTGATCTTCCTGGGATTGTAGGTGTGTCCTGCCATTCCTTGCTCACACAATGCTAAGGCTCTGTTACAGGCCTTGTGCCCACTAGGTAAACACTCTACCAAATCAGTTCTATCCCACAGTCCCTTATCACATTATCTCCTTTGCCACAGAGTAAAACTTACCATGTATTTCCTTACTACATAGCGTTCGTCTACCCAAAATGTCTCTTCTTGCCTCTCACTGAGATTTTTCCTAATAGATTTTTCTACTTCAAGGAACAATATTGCATTTATATTCCAATTAACATAGGCATTGATTTTCTCCTCTATGAGCTATGTTCCAAACTTAACATATTATGTGCTTAATATTCTTGATATGAAATGCCCTATAATATTAATAGAATACACTTCATACTAATCATTACCATTATAAACCACAGCTTATTGTGGTAAATATTGATTCTCACTCTGTGTCAGCCCATGCCTTTCAAAGTGCAGTTATTCTGAGACAAAAAAGTTTTGGTTGAACTTGTTGGCTCAGGATATAGTAGAATTTTAAAAAAAGTTTAAACCTATACAGAAAACCAAAATTTTTGATTCTTGAAATCATTAAACAAATCAAGTGGTAACAACTTCTTGTTGTTAGTATTTATTATTTCATGGTTCAACACATATATTTGAATTAGAGACTAATAGTTTATTTATTCTTCTCTTTTTTCTTATATTGGATGAGAGCTGCTGAATTTTAAAATATCTAGTGGCAGAATTGTAAATAGAATCACAACCTTCCCTAGAAATTTCTTGAAGTTCTTCAAGTGCTTATAGAAAATATTGGGGGAATTCTAAGAAATTTCCATGCAGCAGATCTGAAGATGGAAAACAGCAGATAGTAATAAAATACTAACTTATTGTTAAAAGGCGTGTTTGGAACAGAAATAAAGACAGATATTAGGCATTTAGAAATATTTTAGATACTTGAAATGTCGAACTATTTAAAGATACGTAAATCAAAACATCAGACTGAAGGGTAATTATTATACTGAAAATAATTGATAAAATGAATGGTTGTGAGAAAGATGCAGTTGAAATAATGATTAGATGGAAATGTATGGAATTATAAATTATAAACCTTTCTATCAAGATAAACTGTTTTCTTTTTTATTTTCAGAGAAAAAATATTCAGCTATTTTAAAACATCTTCGCTTACCAAGAGCCATAGGTGACCAAAGAAGTCCAATTTGATGATTACCCTATTTTGCTGAAGACACCACATGTTTGATCATAAGATTTGAAGAAATCAAACTGATACCCTCCCTGATGGCTAGCTCTCATAATACTAGAAGGTGTTATACAGACTACTGAGAGGACAAAGCCATCAAATGTTTTACATAGCTGTGATCGTGTAAGTTACCATAGTGACCAGCACAGAATGTTGTGCTCATGGTCACAATAGTGCCATAAATATTACTGCTGACAAAGTTGTTTCTGATTGGATTTAAGGTCTGCTTCATAGGAGTGAATACATAACTGTAAACCTAGATAACAATCCATTATATGGAGCTCACAGCCCTCAACTGGTACCGACCTGGGAAGTCATGTGCATGCTGCCTAGTCTCTGCGAGTCCATATAAGCTTTGATTATGTTGATTGAAAGGATCTTGTGTTCTTGGTGGCCTCCATCCCCTCTTTTTATTTCATTTTTTTCTGCCTCATCTTTCTTGGCATTTCCTGAGCTCTGAGGTGAGGAATTTGACAAATACATTTAATTTAGGGCTGAGTGTTCCAAGGTATTTCATTACCGCATAATGTCTTGCTGTGAATCTATTCATTCTTGTCCGCTGCAGCGGCAGCTTCTCTGATGATGGCGGAGCAAGTCATTGGTATATGAATATGGAAAAATGTCATTATGAGTTATTTAATTGATACTTTCTTCCTCATATGTTTGCTTAAAACAAATAATATTTGGTTTTGCCCCAGGTCCATAAGTTAGCTAGTCTCAAGTTCTTGTTCACCCAAGCAATGTCAGATATGAGTTCCATTACATGGAGTGGTCCTTAAGTCAAATCAGGTATTTGTTCCTTAGTCCCACAGGTTTGTGCCACTATTGACCTATCATATTATGCTTGTAAGATACTATTGTAGATCAAAGGGTTTGCAGCTGGGTTGGTGTTTATGTTTCTCTTATGGGAGTGTGCAGAGTACCTTCCTGTACCAAAGACAACATTCCCGAGTGTGTGGCCATTCAGTGGAGCATATTCTATCTATTAAATATTCTTAAAGAGATCATAGATACTAGGGGAGAGCCTGTTCCTATTTTTCTGCTAAAGGAACATAGGATTAAAATGACTTCTAATGACATATTGCTTTACCCATATCGTAGTGCATCTCTCAACCCTCATCAGAGAGTCTTCTTGTTGCATTAGAGGGTAATTAGAACAGAGGCTTACACAAGTCAAGGTTCAGGGGAAAAAAGTGTTCATGCCACAAAGGGACATTTATGCGGTTTGTTTTTGTTCTGTTTTTGTCATCTCACGTGTGAGATCATTTGTATATGATTTTGTTTGCCTGGCTGATTTGACTTACCACAATGACTTCTGATTTCATCCATGTGGATGCATATGACAATATTTCATATTCTTTTGACCGAGGACACTCAAATTCATTGTGAACTTTTCCTTTCATCAGTATACAGAAGACATTTCCAGTCCTGAGAACTGTGGGAGTAAATTATGAGTAAATATTGATCATGTATATTTGTTTTACGAATTTGTTTACTATTAAGTATATCATCTTTGGATTTTCTGATATTGTAATTCTGCATTGTGTATATGTGTGTGTGTGTGTGTGTGTGTGTGTGTGTGTGTGTGTGTGAGAGAGAGAGAGAGAGAGAGAGAGAGAGATGTAAATGATTACAAGTGGTCACAGAAACCAAGAATTGCTGTCAATTCCTGGTCTTGGAATTACAGGCAGTTGTGTACCACAAAACATGGGTGTTGGGATCTGAACCCCAGACATTCTCATGAACAGTAAGCATTCAAGCACTCACAGCCACTGGGCTATTTCGCTAGACCACAAATATGATTTTAAACAAAAGATTATAGAAAAATTTAAATTGATAATGTAATATATTTTCTCTGGAAGAGAGTGTATATGTCCTAAAGATTTCTTGAAAGAGATTATATAGGTCTTTGGGAAATTTAGCAATACTAAATAATTAAACATTATGTTTGAAAGTTACTAAGTACCCAAGAAGATAATAAATTTTACTGGTTCTACGTGCTTCCTTCTCAGTGAGCTTCAAATTTCTATTGGCTTCTTTGAAAGAAATAAAACTGATCACTAACTCTCTTTTTCCTCTGTAAATGCACAGCTTTGATTCTTATGATGAATATGACTAATTGCTTTAGAGAGTTCTTTCTGTGAGTTTTCTCTTACCATTGATTCTAGAAGGCTAAGATGTATAATAATTTCTCTATTGGAATGTCTACATTATTCATTATGTATGAATAAACATAAATGATGGCTAAAAAAAGGTTTTAGAAAACAAGAACTCTGAGGTATTCTAAGGCAATGTATAAAACATGAAAGAAGAAACTTCTTAAAATGAGTTCATGTGTTGTTGAGTATTCCAGAATCCAACTTGATGGTTTGGGCAGTTTGCAGCAGGATCTGTGTACCAGACAGATGAAATCTGCTACAATACACTAGAATATTGCACACTTTTGCTATTCATGTGTATATGGTCAGGGATAACTCTGGATTTTAGAATATCTTCATGATAGAAGATATCTATCTTTCTCCCACCAGTTGCTAGCTACCTGTAGTTCTTTGTTGAGGGATGAAACCTATGAAACTGCCCTGTTCCGTGTGTGTGTGTGTGTGTGTGTGTGTGTGTGTGTGTGTGAGAGAGAGAGAGAGAGAGAGAGAGAGAGAGAGAGAGAGAACCAAAGGAGAAAAGATTAACAACTTGAGAGTAGGGGAGGGAAGACGGGAGAGGAATTACAGAAGGGTTTCTGGGGGCGGGGCATGGAAAAAGAAAAGGGAAGAGAAAGTATTGTAATTCCATTTCATTTAGAAACATTTTTAAAATATCCTGAATGCAAAACAAAGAATAAAACACACACTTCAGACATCAGAGATATTCATGGGCTGAAGTGTGGTTTATAAATAGAATGCTAGGATAGTAAGGATAGGATAGGATAGGATTGTTAAAAATAAAATAGAATATCTAGATAGTAATGCGGCAATGTAAATTTTAGTTATAAAGTCATGTATATTAGCAATCCCCCCAAATGCTTTTGTAGTTCTCAAGACTGGATGATATTATTGTTATCCTTGCTATAAATTGTGTCTCAGGTAAACTCAGTACCTATACAACCTCACTCATGTTTGTCTGGCTACAGTCACTAGAGCATTCATTTCCCTGAGGTAGCGATATCATCTATCAACGTTCCAGAATACTCTCCTTGCCCCAAAATATGAGCTGCATGCAGTCTTTCAACTGCAATGAAATTTAGATTAGTACTTCAGTGCAGCCTGATGTTTGATAAAAGGACAGAAAAAACTGGCATTCTAAGAGAAAGTTATAGATTAAGGTGGAAAATGGTTGGAGCTCCAATTGGTTTCTCTTTCTTTTCTTTTCTTTTTCCTGTGAATTGATTCTGGCTGTCAGCATGCCTGACATTGGCTGCTTAAGTTTCCCAAATTTTTTGAAAATATATTGAATCTTTTCAATAGCCATTTCTCCAAATATCTTTAATTAGAATTAATTTAGTCAGTTTTCTGTTTCCAACTATATCAAATACATATTCATGGCATTTAATTAGGTCTAGTAATGATTATATTAAAACTACTTCAGCTTTAATTAGTTTTCACAATTTTGGTTTTAAAATGTTACCCAACATTCGGTAAACTAACATATCATATATTATTTATAGCTCATGTAAATACTTAACGTGCTATATAATTTTATTTTTGATATTATGTCTTTCAATGCATTCATTTATTCATCTTTAAATGAATGCACAATTTAAATTGTATGTATTTGTTGTCAGCGTATGAAGTATGAAAATTAGATAAATGTATATTTTATAACTTTAGATTTTTAAAATATTTTTGAAAATAAGTTATTTTACTCCTTGATTCAAATGTTTATCTGATATTAAGGTCTGTGTCATTAATGAATAAATCTTTTCATGTGAAGGAAACATTGCACAGTTAATATTTTCAATCTGCCTGCTTCTTACCTATATGTATTAATATTTCCTGCATTCATATTTATAAAGTAATTGTTTCAGTTTTCATAAAACCATACATTTTTGAATTTTGTCTATTGATTTAGATGATGTTGCACCCTGGTGACCTCAGGGACCCTAAAACATAACTTGTAATGTTATTCTTGATTTAATAATGAAAAATGACAGTATTTTCAAGCAAATTAGTGCTTTCCACTTATTTTGACTCCCACTTTATGTGCATAAATATACTCAGAGGGCAGTTTAAGTTCTATTTCTAAAAAGACCTTATCATACTTTTAAAAATATAATGTTTTGATATTATATATTTATTGGACCTATTAAACTTTAGCATAATTTTCACTGTCCCAAGATAGTTTGAAAATGAAAATAACAAAATAAGTTACTCGGGTTTTTTTGTATTTTTTTTATTTATGATTAAGACTTTTAAAATACAGTCTTTTCTCATTTTACATAGCTATCCCCATTCCCACTCACTCCCCTCCTCCTGCTCCCTTCCCTACACCCAAGTTAAGGCTTCCTATGGGGTGTCAACAAAGTCTGGCACTTCACTTTAAGACAAGACCAAAGCCCTTCACATTATATCTAGTTTGAGCAAGGTAGCCCTCCAAAGACAATGTGCTTCTAGATGTCAGTTCAAACACTAGGGATAAATCCTGGTCCCACTGCCAATGACCCTACATTCTGCCTTAGCTACAGAACTGTCCTCCACATTCAGAGGGTCTAGTATGGTTATTAACAAAAGAACTTCTTTCTGAGATAGATGGATTCTACTGATTAACACTCAATATGGATGCTTGGTATGTACTAAAGCTGATGTAACTGAGACACAAATTAAATGAAAATATGTACCTATTCAAGAGGGGTGGTTATGAAGTCAGTCCTTTACTGCTTGACTTTTTTCTGTCGTTGATAATCTTTAGAATATCTTTAGAATATTTAACAAAATAAATACTATGCTCAACCACTGAAATTATGAGCAGAACAATAGTTATATAGAAACTAGTAATGTAAATTGTGTCTCTTGGTTGATGATTCAACAGATAAGTTGACCAGTAAAACATACTATTGAGTTTGCCTATAGATTACAAAAATGGTGTCTAAAATAAGTATATTAAAGCTATAACTCTAAATGAAAATGAAAGTTTTGTAAAATGCAGTTCTTTTATATTACATATCTTTACAGGATTTATTTTGTACTTCTATATTTCTGTCCATGGTGAAGGATTTATTAATTATTTATTTAAAGTTATATCTGTTCAAACAAAGAAGGATAAAACACTGTAAATTCTCTTATTCTAATTAGTTAATGAGACACATTTGAGTTGTTTGGAAGTTGCTTCATAAGTATCAGGGACCAGAGGCTAAATTCTCCCATTAGTCATCCATCTGTAATCATCACTAACTTCATTGCAAGTTTATTACATAAATAGCCCAGAGTGGTATTTAGATCCAGAAAATAGGTCTGGGAAAATTCAATCATGTTACCCCCATTTTCCCCATCTCAACCCTTTAGCTATTAATTTTATTATGATATAAAGTATATTTTTTTCCTGTCACTGATTTTATTTTACAATAGAGATAATTTTACACTGTGTTATTGGGTTATCAATTATAGTAAAATATTTAATTTCTTTTCTATTTTTTTTTCATTTTACATACCAACCCCAGTTTCCCCTCCCTCCCCTTCTCACACCCCCTCAACCTCCTTTCCTTCCCTGAAAATACTCCTCATAGAGAATAAGGCCTCCCTTGGGAGTATGCAAATTCTGGCATACCAAATTAAGGCAGGACCAAGCCCACATCTCCCCCCTATAAATAAATTCATTTAAAGTGTGTTAAAGAGAGAATAAATGTGTTAAACATATTTAATGGGTTCAAGGTATGGTAATGCAGGTAGATATGATTAACACTTTTGTCTGTAATATTTTTAATTGTAACTTTGGTATATATCACTCATAACTCCACGGTCCATATTTATTTATGTTGCTGGAATATCTAAGTATATCAAGGGGTTATAAGAAAACTCCTAGTTATTTATCAACATGGCTTGGTTTAGTTTATAAGATTATTTCTTATTTCTGGATATTATAACAAAATAACATTTATTTTTTATCCAGAAGGATAAAACTATATATATATATTATATGATCATTATATTATATATATTATATTATATATTATCATTATTCAGGTTTTAAACAATAAAGATAGACTCATTGAAAATGTAATCTCAAATATGGAAATCATTCTTTTCCTTCTTTGATCTACTGTTGGTGGTTGTGGCAGTGCTGGTATTTGTGTATGTGTTTGTGTGTGTGTGTGCGTGTGCTAGCACACTTTTACGTATGTGAACGAAGGCATTCAAGTGTAAAGTTGTTTTTCTCTGTTTTGTCTTTTCTTATGCTTTGTGACCTTAGAACATATGGAGATTATCGGACATGTGCCTTCCTTCTCACTGGTGGAGTTCTGGAGTTGCAAGACAAATGCTGTGGGTTTACAATTGACATGGACTCCAGAGATTTCAACTTAGATTTTCATGTTTTCAATACAGTCACTTATACTTCGTGGAATCTCACCCAAACCTAGCATTTATCTTCATACAATATCTTTGTACACAAATTTGCTACATAAGTATTGCAAGGGATAAATAAAATAATATATTTTATATCTAATATTTCAAAGAAATGTATAATTTTTAATTTAATAATTTTAATTTTGTATATGTTTCTCCTTATTAGATACATTTCAAAAATTGTTAAATTTATTTACTATGTATACTGTCATGTTTTTTATACATATATATAATTAAATAATAATTGCAATATTTACCACTCATTTACTGTTTTGTTTGCCTATTGTTGTGATACTTTTAATACTAAATGTTTGAAATTTTTTAGTGTATAAATGTAGTATTGTTAACTATAACTAAGAAAATAAACATTATGTTCCCAGTACATATTCTTATACAACTACTGTATAATAAATATAAATATACTGTTGACTATTATCTCCCAGTTATCTGGTATTCTAACTCTTGTCAACTGTCAATTCACTCTGTTTTTCTATGTTTATTTATCTGTGTGTATATGAATGTGTATATTTTAAAAGAATAATTAGCACGATTATGTATAATATTTTGTTACTTCAAAATTAGAAAAAATGCATCAAAAACATAAGATTAAATAAGTGAAGGTACTTGATATAGATGATCAGTTTCAGGATTGATTTTTTATGTAACTATTTACACAAACCAGTATCTGAGTCCCTACATTCTGTATTCTTGTCATATTTTCCTACCATTAATATTGGCTAATACTTGTCAGCAAACAGTATAAAGTTTTGTCTCTCAGTCCTGGGCAGCTGATGAGTAATCTTTATTACTATTGTCAAAATATAGTCTCCTGTCTGAGTCCTAAAAATGTGTGTTGGGATTAGAAATATTAATGCAAAAATACCCATTCTAGAGTCTCCTTTATAACTGTACAAAATGCATTGTTAATATTTCAAGACTGTGTGTAAGGAGACAAAAACCATTTTGGCTTTGAATATAATTGAAAAGGTAACTTCAAAAAGATTTGTAATTTATTTTTCAAAATGCCAGAAAAGTGTTAGAAAGTGGAATAATAAAATACAATTAATTGTCATGAGAGCAAAATTTTTATAACAATGTTAAAACAAAGCACCCAGTTGTTATAGATCACACAGGCCAAGTTAGCACTTGGGAGGCTGAGGAAAGGGAATAGCCTCAAGTTTAAGGCCAATTTTACATATAAAATGAGTTTTCAACAAGCTTGAGGCAGAATATTGTATCCATATTTATATAGCTAAATCATAGAAATATATGTATTTCTATATATTATGTACATTATACACACACAAACACACACACATATACATATATATATATATATATATATATATATATATATATATATGGAGAGAGAGAGATAGCTGTGATTAACCTAAGAAAATTGAATGTGTTTCCATAGTCAAACTAAAGATTTTGATCAAAATAGTACTGTTATTAAAATATTTTTAGGGATAATATATGGTCATTTGGGCTCAGAGAATTACTTATTATCTCCGATCAGGAATAAAATTTTGATATATATTTTATCCAGTAAGCCTAAAAAAAATGTGGTACCTTTTTTCTGCTCTCTGATCCTCTGCTCCATAGAAATTAGGAAAATTACAAATCACAAGTGTGAACATTTATTTCGTTCTGCTTTTGTTTATTTTCAGAGAATAGAATATGATTACATAATTTCTTCTTTCCCATTTCAAACTCCAAACCCTCCCATATGCCAAAGCCTCCTTGATCTCTTTCAATTTATGCACTTTGTTTTCATTAGTTGCAGTTGTATATGTGTCCATGTGTATCACACATACTCCCAAATACAACCTGCTCAGTCTATATAATTTTACTTGATATGTATGTTTCCAGGGATGATCATGATTTGGTATTGGTTTACAAATAATGCTCTTTCCTGGGGAATTTGATTTCTCCTGTGTTTGGCAATCTTTTTGCTTGTATCCTGCTTTTCCAGTCTGGAAATCATGCATTTTTGTCAGTGGTTGAGGCACTCGCAGTTCTTTGCCCAGAACTTCTCGCAGGTTTGGCAAGAAGAAAACAAATTCCAAGTGGAGTTTCTTCAGTGCCTGGATTCTCTTGGTAATAAATCAGTGCTGCCAAGAACAATTGTGTCTCACATCAAATGAAAAGAACTTTAGTTATTTAAATACCATATTCTATAGTGTTTGAAAATTACCTATCTATGCGGAATATAATATCTCTGCATCTAAAGAACCTGATTTGTCTAATTATAAGTATGACAAACATGGATGACTATTGTGTAATTCTTCATACTTATATAGCTTAAAGACTAAGGCTTCATATTAAAAAATCTTTAAACAAATGTGCATCAAATGAGGACTATGACCTCAGAGGTAGAATGCAATATAATAAATATATCTTAAAATTACATCAATATACAAAATGTCTTAAGCAGTGGTATAAACATGCATGCATACAATTTAACAAAATAATGTTGCATGGGTCCACAAATATTGAAAGGAGAAATAGGAGCATAGTAAATATAACAAATATAATTTGAATTTGTATCAATATATGAGAATCTATACTAATGTAAATTATCTATGAGTAATAGCTACCAAGGAATCTTATTATTTCTTACTATTATTAGTGTGAGTAAGTTTACACTAATCTACTTATTATCCCATCCCATCCACCCCCCCCAATATTTTCTCAAGAGAGATCCCTGGCCTATTTTATTTCTACTCCTGACCATATACCACTTATGACCAACCCTAATAGATGTCCCTAACCCTGAGGAAAACTTTGCTGGGAGAGTGGATGTAATTTCCTAAAATTACTTCTAGCTATCATTGGGATGATATTATTTCTATGGGATCCTATAAAAAAACTAAAATGGTAGTTAAGTGTCAAGATTGCTGTCTAGTATAATTGCAAATATTTTCTGAGTAGTCAGAAGGGTTTTTCTGAAGTTCTTATTTGAAGTTTTAGCCAGAATGTTGTAAGAAGTTGCACCGTGTCAGCTAGCCAAGTTGAAATCATCTTGAACAGTTTGTAATCCAAAACCAATCTTAAATAGGTGTTATAAGCATAATGACATCATATCATCCAGGTGGAAATGTTGTTGTGGAGCCTCATTTTCTCCCTGGAAACTTCAAAGATTACTGCAGGAAAATTCATTGTTCATTGTGGAAAACATAAACATTATTCATATAAACATGTATTCAATGAAAGGCACCAAAGAGATAAAATACTCAACTATTTTAAAGGTAGGTCGTTGGTAGTTGTTTTGTGTTTTTGTATATCCTGAATGGTTCGTGACTCTTTTTTATAATACCTTATAATATCCTTCCCAGAAACATGACTTGGTTTAAGTTCCATTTCTGAGATTGCAGGAATGTTAATCTGAGTATTCCATTGCTGCAGCAGGTCATATTCCCATAAACTCAGTGCAATATTATTCACATATGGCTTCAGCCTTCTCTTCTGTACTTCTGACCCTATTCATTAAACCTATATAATGCTTTGGTTTACTTGAGATAGGGTTCCAACTCTTAGGAATTAAAAATCTGCCTCCTGAAGAGGCCAGTTCAGATGCCAACATTCTCGAGTAATAATAGTTACATCCACACCCATGTCTATTAATCCTTCAATTACAAAGCTATTTATTCATACTCTAAGTTTTGGTCTTTGGTCATTTATAGAAGTCTTCCAAAATATACATTTCCTGTTATGTATTAGAATTTTTGATTTATCCTCCATGATGATTCGATCATCCAGTGCAGTATGGTATTTTACAACAGGCACCGGATTTTTTTAGATTTTCCAGAGTGGGAATGACTGGACCACATTTGACATGGGGCCTGTGAGAGGCCCCCCAAGGAGCATTTTCATGGTAGCAGATTGCCTTGTTTGTCTGTTGTTGATCTACATTCATTGGTTCAGTGTTGGCTTTTGCTTTATCTTTTATCCAATCCAGATGGCTAAGACCTTCTATTTTTGTTATTTCCAGAGGAAAAATATGTCTAGGAATTCCTTATTTGTCCCTTCTCAGATGTCCTATTCTACCACAATTAAAACATTTGGTATTTTGATGTCTCTCCATACCTTTGAAAATTGCTTTTCCTACCCAAGCCTCAGTATTATAGTCAAATGACTCAACATTGACTGTGTGCAGGATCCATTCAATCATCGGTGCTGAGCTGATCTTTAAAGGTCCAAGTATATTTTGCATTCTAAGTTGACATTTTCCAAAAACCAGAGATTCAATAAGTACTCATCTAGCTTCTGCATCTGCTACTCCTATTTGTACAGCTATAGTTAATCTTTGTAAAAAGTCATCTTGGGACATATATGGCCTTAGTATATGATTCCATTATTTTTTCCTAGTTCTTGAATCCTGTCCAGAGCATTCAAGGCTGCTGTATGGCATAGGAACAAGACATTTTCATTAAAAATAATTTGACTCTGTGGATCAGGACAATGGCCCTTGCCAAGAATTTGATATTGGGAAGCCTCAAATCTTTTGACTCTACCTTGCTGTTCTAGAGATTTAGCCTTCTCTCTCCAAAATCACTTCCACGGTAATTGCAGCCCATCTTCAAACACTGCTGAGACTAATTGAAGACAATTATGTGAGGTGAGCCTATTGCTTCAAGTCCATGCCTTTTTAATTTTTTTCTTTTTTTATTTGTAAGATTATTAAAAATACCAATCCAATTTCCCACTCCCTCTCCTCCTTCTATTCCCTCCACACACCCTCCCACCCACCCCCATCCAATTCTCAGAGAGGGTAAGGTACATTGCTTTATGGAAGTTCCAAGGCCTTCCCTACTATATATAGGCTGAGCAAGGTATCCATCCAAAGCGAATAGGATCCCCAAAATCCAGTACATGCAGTAGGAATAAATACTGGTGTCACTGCCAGTGGCCCCTCAGTCTGGCCCAGCAATTCAACTGTCAAACACATTCAGAGGGACTAGTTTGGTCCTATGCTTGTTCCTTCCCAGTCTGGCTGGAGTTGGTGAGCTCCTATTAGCTCAGGTAAACTGTTGCAGTGGGTAAACCCATCATGCTCTTGACTGCTTTGTTCATATCCTCATTCCTCCCACTCTTCAACTAGACTTTGAGAGCTCAGTCTAGTGCTCCAGAGGGTCTCTGCCTCTGTTTCCATCAGTTGCTGGATGAAAGTTCTATGGTGGTATTTAAGATATTCATCAGTCTGACTACAGGGCAAGTCAAGATTGGGCCCCCTCTCCTCTATTGCTTAGATCTAAAGTAGGGTCTTTCTTGTGGATTCCTAAGAATTTCTCTAGAGCCAGGTTTCTGCTAACCTTATAATGGCTCCCTCAATCAAGATATCTCTTTCCTTGCTCTCATCACTGTACTTCCTCCATCTTGACTATCCCATTCTCTCAAGTTCTCCTCAACCCTCCCCTTCTTCCCTCCTCTTTTCTTTCTACAATCCCTTCTCCCCCCACCCCCATGCTTCCAACTTTGTCAGGCAATCTTGTCTGTTTCCAACTTCTAGATGGATCTCTATATATTTTTCTTTGGGTTCACCTTATTATGTAGCTTCTCTAGGATCATGAACTATAGGTGCAATGTCCTTTGTTTATAGCTCATATCCACTTATGAGTGAGTACATACCATATTCCTCTTTTTGGGTCTGGATTACCTCACTCAGAATAGTGTTTTCTAATTCCATCCATTTGCATGCAAAATTCAAGGTGTCATTGGTTTTATTTTACCACTGAGTAGTACACTAATGTGTAAATGTGCCACATTTTCATTATCCATTCTTCAGTTGAGGGGCATCTAGGTTGTTTCCATGTTCTGGCTATTACAAATAATGCTCTTATGAACATAGTTGAACAAATGCTTTTGTAGTATGATTGAGCATCTTTTGGGCATATGCCCAAGACTGGTATTATTGGATCATGAGGTAGGTTGATTCCTAATTTTCTGAGAAACTGCCATACTTATTTCCAAAGTAGTTGTACAAGTTTGCGCTCCCACCAACAATGGATGAGTGTTCCCTTTACTCCACATCCTCTCCAGCATCAGCCATCATTGGTGTTTTTGATCTTAGCCATTCTGACAGGTGTAAGATGGTATCTCAGAGTTGTTTTCATTTGCATTTCCCTGATGGCTTAGGATGTTGAACACTTCCTTAAGTATATTTTGGCCATTAGAGATTCTCAAACAGATTCTTCTGTTGAGAATTCTTTGTTTAGTTCAGTACCCCATTTTTTAATTGGGTCATTAAGAATTTTAATGTCTAAACTCTTATATTTTTATATATTTTGGAGATCAGTTCTTTTCTGATGTGGGGTTGGTGAAGATCTTTTCCCATTCAGTAGGCTGCCTTTTTCTCTTATTGACTGTGTTCTTTGCTTTACAGAAGCTTCTGAGTTTCAGAGGGACCCATTTATTTATTGTTGCTCTCAGTGTCTATGCTACTGGGGTTACATTTAGGAAGTGGTCTCCTGTGCCCATGCATTGAAGACTACCTCCCACTTTCTCTTCTATCAGATTCAGGGTGAGCAGAATCACATTGAGGTTTTTAATGCATTGGGACTTGACTTTTGTATATGGTGATATATATGGATCTATTTTCATTCTTCTATGTTTTGATATCTAGTAATGCTAGCACCATTTGCTAAAGACACTTTATAATAATTTTGCTTCTTTGTCAAAAATCAGGTGTTCATAGGTGTTTGAATTAATATTCTGGACTTCGATTTGATTCCATTGGTCAACCTCTCTGTTTTTATGTCAATACCAAACTGTTTTCATAATTGTACCTTTGTAATAAAGCTTGATGTCAGGGGTGGTGATGCCTCTGGAAGTTCCTTTATTGTACAGTATTCTTGTGACCTCCTATGTTTTTTTGTTTTTGTTTTTCTATATGAAGTTGATTCTTGTTCTCTTAAGATCTGTGAAGAATTGTGTTGGGATTTTGATAGGGATTGCATTAAATCTATGATTGCTTTTGATAGGATTGCTATTTTTACTATGTTAATCCTACCTATCCAAGAGAATGGGAGATCTTTCCAATTTCTGCTATTGTCTTCAATTTTTCTTTTAAGACCTAAAGTTCTTTACAAATAGGTCTTTCACTTTTTTGGATAGTGTTACCCCAAGATATTTTATATTATTGGTGGCTATTGTGAAAAGTGATGTTTCTCTAATTTCCCTCTCAGGTTCTTTATTCTTTGTGTATAGGAGGGCTACTGATTTTTTTTTGAGTTGATATTGTATCTTTCTCCATCACTGAAGGTATTTATCAGCTGTAGGAGTTCTCCAGAATAGTTTTTGGAGATTATTATATAATCATATAATATATAATCATCTGCAAATAATGAAAGTTTGAATTCTTCCTTTCCAAATTGTATCCCCATGATCTCCTTTCGTTGTGTTATTGCTATTGCTAAAACTTCAAGAACTATGTTGAAGAGATATGGAGAGAGTGAGCAGCCTTGTTTTGTGCCTGATTTTAGTGGAATTGCTTTGAGTTTCTCTCCATTTAATTTGATGTTGGCTGTCAGCTTGCTGTATGTTGCCTTTATTATATTTAAATATGTTACATCTATCCTTGATATCTCTAAGACTTTTGTCATGTGAAGAGGTGTTGTATTTTGTCAAATGCTTTTTCACCATCTAATTAAATGATCATATGGTTTTTATTTCAGTTTATTTATATGATGAATTTACATTGATAGATTTTCATATGTTGAACCAGTCCCATCTCTCTGGGATGAAGACTTTTTGATCATTGTGAATGATTTTTTTGATTTGTTCTTGGATTCGGTTTGCTAGTATTTTATTGAGGACTTTTTGTATCCATGTTCATGGGTGAAATTGGTCTGCAATTATCTTTCTTGGTTGAGTCTTTGTGTGGTTTTGGTACCAGGGTCAATGTATCCTCATAGAAAGAGTTTGGCAATGTTTCTTCTAATTATAGGAGTATAATTAGTACCTCTTCCTTGAAGTTCTGGTAGAATTCTGCACTAAAACCACCTGGTCCTGGGCTTCGTTTTTTTGGGGGGGAGGGAGGTTTTTGATGACAGCTTCTATTTCCTTGCAGTTTATAGGTCTATTTAAATTGCTCACCTGGTCTTGATTTAATTTTGGTATATGGTATCTATCTAAAACATCGTCCATTTCTTTTATATTTTCCAATTTTGTGGAGTGCATGTTTTTGTAGTAGGACCTAATGATTCTCTAAATTTCCTCAGTTTCTGTTGTGATATCCTCCTTTTCATATCTGATTTTGTTAATTTTGATTTTCTCTCTCTGCCTTTTGATTAGTTTGGATAGGAGTTTGCCTATCTTGTTGATTTTCTCAAAGAACCAGTTCTTTGTTTCATTGATTCTTTTTATTGTTTTCTTTGTTTCTATTTTGTTGATTTCAGCCCTCAATTTGATTATTTCCTGTCTTCTGTTCCTCCTGGGTGAGTCTGCTTCCTTTTGTTTCAGAGCTTTCAGGTGTCTTTTTAAGTCACTAATGTGAGCTTTCTCCATTTTCTTTATGTGGGCACTTAGCACTATGAATTTTCCTCATAGCACTGTTAGATATTGTGATAGCTACACCTTCTTGTTTCTTAGGTTCATTTGATTGAAAAACCTGTCTGAACCCTTTACTCTGAGGTAGTGTCTGTCTTTGAGGTTGAGGTTGTTTCTTGTATACAGCAGAATGCTGGATTCTGTTTTTGTGCCCATTCTCTTAGTCTCTGCCTTTTTATAGGTGAATTGAATCCATTGATATTAAGAAATATTAATGACCAGTGATTCCTAATTCGGGTTATTTTTCATAGTAGTGTTTTTGTGTTTCTCTTCTTTGGGTTATGCTGGTAGGGAGTTATCAGATGCCTGTTTTTTTGTGGGTGCAGTTAGCTTCCTTGGGTTGGGGTTTTCCTTCTAGTACTTTCTGTAGGGCTGGGTTTGTGGATACGTATTGTTTAAATCTGTTTTTGTCATGACATATCTTGTTTTCTCCATTGATGATGAATGAAAGCATTGCTGGGTATAGTAGTCTGGGCTTGCATCCATAGTCGCTTAGTATCTGCAGCACATCTACAAGGACCTTCTGGCTTTCATGGTTTCCATTGAGAAGTCAGGTATAATGCTGATAGGTTTACCTTTATATGTTACTTGACCTTTTTCCTTTGTAGCTCTTAATATTCTTTCTTTACTCTGTAAGTTTTGTGTTTTGATTATTATATGGTGAGGGGATTTTTTAATCTCATGTATTTAGTATTCTGTAATCTTTTTGTACCTTCGTTGGTATATCCTTCTTTAGGTTGGGAAAACTTTCTTCTATGATTTTTTTAAAATATATTTTCTGTGCCTTTGAGCTGGTGCTCTTCTCCCTCTTCTACTCCTATTATTTTTAGGTTTGTTATTTTCATGATGTCCCAGATTTCCTGCATGTTTTGTATTAAGAATTTGTTGTATTTATTTTTTTTGACCAATGAGTATATTTCCTTTATAGTATCTTCAGCACCTGAGATTTTTTTCTTCTATCTCTTGTATTCTGTTGGTTATACTTGTCTCTGTTATTCCTGTTTGTTTAAGCAGATTTTCCATATCCAGAATTCTCCGGTTTGTGTTTTCTTTATTACCTCTATTTCAGTCTTCAAGTCTTGACTGTTTGCTTCATCTGTTTGTTTTTTCTTGGTTTTCTTTGAGGGATTTATTATTGTTTTCCAATTTTTTGTTTGTCTTTTCCTCCATTTCTTTAAGGGAGCTTTTCATTTTCTCTTTAAAGGTTTTCATCATTTTCATAAAGTTATATTTAAATTCGTTTTCTTCTACTTCTTCTAAGTTAGAATCATCATGTCTTCCTGTTGTGTGATCACTGAATTCTGGTGTTAACATATTTTTTTAGGTTGTTGGAGGATTTCTTGAATTGGCAACTATACATCTCTTCCTTCAAATAAGACTGGCAGTGTCTTTGTGTCTCGGTCCAATTCTTGCAGTGGCTGTCTGAGTGTTTGGGAGTTTTTCTTGGTCTGTTCTGTACTGTTAATGTCTGTCTCAGAAAGCCACTGAGGTCTCTATATAAGCCTTCTGTCTTGGTCTTATCTCCTGGTTGATTTCTTAGTGCTCTCTCTTAAATCACTCCAGTTTGTAGCAAGTCTTGGTCCTCTCAATATTATAGCAAGCTCTCAGCTTTTAGGCGGGGTGAGACTAGTAGCTTGGAGGGTCCAGTGGATGGGTTTGGGTTTTGGGGAAGCCTAGCAACAGGAAACTCCCTGCTGGCTGGCTAGAAAAGCCTTGGGAGTTAGGGAAGGTGCCTGGTGTTTCGTCCCACCATGGATGTCCTAGAGAGTGGGTTGTCCCACCATGTGACTGTTCACTCAGCTTTTAAGTCCCCTCAGCATTGGATTAAGCTGTATTTCTCAAGTCTGTCTTTAGAATCCCTAACAAATGGTTAATGCATGCCATAAAAAACTAGAGCTTGATTAGTTTCTTTTAGATATTTCATACTGACTGGTTGCCATTTTAATTCTTTCTAACCATTTGGGTATTGAGTATTTGCTGGCTTTTCAAAGGTAATAACAGGATAAGTATCTGAAACTTTGGGTAAGTCATCTCTGACTCTGAGAGGCACTGGCAATGTTGAATCCTTTCTTACAGTTCTTACAATTTCCTCAATCAATTCAAATATTTTTGCCACTGTCTATTGTAAAGCTTAAATCTCTTGACCTGTGAATATTTGTAATGATTTTATCAAATAGATTAATTTCTGGTTCTCATTCTTCAAGGGTGATTCTAAGGTTTTATATTTTTCCATTAATGATATCTTCTCATCCTTAGATATTATTTGGATGGCATATGGATTGCCTTCTAGGAAGGCAGATTTTGACTATCAATTTCAACAGTATGAATCTTTTCAGATAATCTCCATTAACCATTTGTAATGTTTCATGATCCATTGACATGGATTGAAACCTTAAAATTAAGGTTATCATTTTCAATATTATGAATACTTTCAGCTAAACACTCTATCCTTTCTAAAAGTTTCTCATTCTTTATTCTGTTATCACACTATTTCTTTAAGGTTATAATATGAAGAACAAAGATAATAGCTGCTCTGATCCCTTAAATATATGTACAAGGTAGCTCATATAGCTCTTGTAGATTTCCAACCATAGTAGAAAAACAAAAGATTGTTAAATTCCTGGATAGTAATATTGTCTGCTATTACCTTGGGGTTGGTTTAAAATTTTCAAATTTATGTATTTATTTGTTAATCAAATTAACTTACCTCTATTATAATTTTCATAAAATTGCTGCAGGTGTAATAATCTTGACTGGACAACAGATATTACAGTTGTGGCGGTAAATGGGGTGTTAGATCTGTAACTATATTACCTAAGACTTAGAAATACTAACAAATTTAGTATTTCTTAATTACTTAAAAACATAACATCCACATATGGAGAAGTTTTGAGTTGGGCACAATATCAAGAAACCTAGAGTTTGCAGGCAGTGGCAAGCTGCAATGTTAATGGTGGAAGCTTGGGCCAGGCATTTGTGGATCCAAACTGGGAACAGAAACTTGTGTTCTACTTGCAGGATTGGAGCCCCTTCTCCTCAAGTCAGAGCTCGGCCTGATCAAAGCAGGCCTGGTAGAAGCCAGAGAAGCCACAGAGGAGTTGTGGTAGAAAGCAGGGCATAGAAATAACAGGCTGGATCAAGCCATGTGGCACAGGCTGTGGGTGGCAGTAGGCAGGATCAAGCCACACAGGCATGGACTGGTGGGAAGCTGCCAAATCACAGTGGTGGGCCAGCCAATCCAAGCCTTGTTCAGTTTCTCATAGAAGTAGTACAGCTGTGGAGGGGTAGTTTAGCTATATGAGGTGGAGAAAAGGTCATGGGGGCCTGGGTAGGGCCTGGCAGTGATGTGTATTCACACCACATTGGTCCCAATTTATTGGCATATAAAAGAGTTCCACAACAGCCTGGAATGGAGTAAAACAAAGTTTTATTTATCTTCGGATAAACTCACAGTCCTATCCATGCGCTAGGAATTGGAACCGAATCCAATAGCCAAGAGGCAAATGCTTGTTTTTCATGTGCATTTATAATACACGAGACCATTCCCAAAGTGGGCCAGTACTTTAAAGGCTGTTGGCTGAAAGAGTTCCCACAGCACTCCTGCTTTCAATACTCCTTAATAAAGCCATAGTTCTTGATGTACAGTTGAGTCCTCAAGAACTTTCCAATCCACTTTGCAATATCATCTGTTCTTGCTCAGTTCATGTTGGGTACCCATGTTAGTGAGACTTTAAGGGTGTGGGGTCTCACATTCCTATGGTACACAATCTGACAACAAACTGCTTGATCCTTTTTTCTTACAAACTTTGTATTCTCTCTTCCTAGATGGTTCGTGAGCCTTATGTGCAGTAGTGAGGAGTGTTGATGTATGCACTGGGACTTGGTGTTACAGCTTTGCATTTTGATTGGTGATAGTGTTCTGTTACGATAGCTATCTATTACAAAGAGGAGTTTCTTCGATGAGGGCTAAAGACTATAACTTACTTGATTCTCTTTTTCCTGTCTCTGAATTCAGTCTGTCCAGCTGCTTCATAGTCTTTCTGCCATTAAGGATTGAACTTTGAACTCTTAGCCAAAGTAAACTTTCCTTCAGTAAAATGGCCTTGTCCATTTTTTTTATAATTATCACAAGATTAGTACACAATATGGTTCCCAGTGTCACAGATTGGCGTTTGATAGATTGCTATGTGAAGTGTTTACCTTGTGTGAGTGTTGTCAAGTCAGAAATCCACTCCTTAAACTTCACATGCTTCTTCTGATTGGGAAGGTAGCAACTTATGTTTTGCTTAAACATTTAAGGTGATTCCAGTGTCAGATGACAACAGTCTTTCAAATACATCAAGCATGAAAATACAATATGACTAAGAGCACAGGATATCAAAGCAAACTATAGGAGTAAAGGAGTAGCAAAGTTGCCATATCACAGTTTGTTCATTTCTAAACATCAATTAGAAGATCTGCCTCATGTCTTTGTAATTACCAAATGTTAGAATTATTTGTGCAAAGTATCTCAAAAAAGTTTTTTGCAGAAACATTTAGCTGTTCCTATTCTTTCTAGATTCTCAAGTCTCTGTATTGTTTTTGCTTCGTTACTATTATTGCCTCTCAAGAGCATTGACCTACACAGTTTTGTGCATGTTATGTATAATTTGTCATTACTAGACCTCAGGGGAATAGTATGAATAGCACAATATGTAGGTCAATAATTCTGACATCTACAACTCATTATTGATTTATGAAAAAATATTAAAAATACTTCTTTTTTATTACACAAAATTGTTCTGTATTAAAATTTTGTTTCATATCTTCTCTGTTATGTTTTATACTCTATATAATTATTGCATAATATCTCTGAATATTTCTGAGTCGCTCAAAAGGAATAATTAATTGTTGTACAGTATGCCTGTGATATTGCTTCATTTTTTTGATATCAGGAAACACCAAGAACATATCAAATACATGTTCATCTCTTTCTTTGAAACCATTTTGCTATTCATATTATTTCAGCTAAACACACTTTCATGCATTTTTTTAAACAATTTAAGTGGATGGATGATAGAATATATGCAGCCTATAAATTAATTTCACATCCTTCTCATGTCTTGGCATGACTTCAACACAGCTAAAACTATACAATTTAGGAACTTTCAAGATCATGCTTATTGATAATGAATACAAAGCAAATGCCTGTCACTTTTATTTTAGTAGATTAGCCATAATCATTTTTATTTCTTGTTTTGGAAATTCTAACTATTAATAAATTTTGCCATTTTAATTTTATTTTTAATTAATTTTCATTAATTAAAATAGCATATATACTAATGAGATTAGCTGTGGAATTTTTAGAAATATATGTCATTTTAATTCCTTCTTATTCACCTTATCCTCCACTGTCCCTTACTCCTCTTTGATTCTCTGATTTCAGGTCACTTGTTCTCCCTTACAGTATTTTCCCATCACTCCTACATTGCAAAATCTCTCTGTTCCTTCTCATTGTCACCTATATATACTTCCATGTCCTTATACACATGCACACTTTAAACTAGATTTCATATATGGAAGGAAATAGTGACATTTACTTTTCTCTCATTGACTTAACTTTTTTTTAACACAATGAACTTCAGTTTTAATCACTATCCTACACATCTTATGATTCTATTCTTTTTTCAGCTGAACCAATACCCTGTATGCTTCTTTACTATATTCCTTATCCATTATGTTCATGGAAATCAGATTCCATTTCTTAACATTTATGAATGTTGCAACCAACTGTATGATTATGGAAGTATTTCTTTGTCATGTTGGTTTAGGATACTTTATATATAACCACAGAATTGGGGTACTGAATATTTGGTGATTCAGTTTTCAGTTTCAGTGACAGCTCTATACTGATTTCCACCTTTATACAACAGGTGTACATTTCCACTATCACTACATCAGTTGTCTTCTGTCCTGAAATTTCTTATCGCCCTTTCAAGTAATTTTTTTTCTTGAAAGTATCTTTTTTGGAAAAGCTAGGAAGCAATCTCCACTTGGTTTTAATTTGCATATCCCTGATGACTAAGAATGCCAAACACCTTCTCATGTATTTATTGTTCATTTGTAGCTCTATATTTTATTTATTTATTTTTCAAAACAAGGTTTCTCTGTAGCATTGGAGCCTATCCTGGAACTATCACTTGTAGACTAGGTTGACCTTGAACTTCAGATATCCTCCTGCTTCTGCCTCTTGAGTGCAGGGAATAAAGGCATTCACCAGCACTGCCTGCCTGGCTTTGTAGCATAAACTGTCTTGGAGTTACTATAACCAAACAAGTGGAAGACTTGTATGACAAGAACTTTAAATCTTTGAAGAAAGAAATTGAAGAAGACACCAGAAAGTGGAAAGATTTCCCATGCTCTTGGATAGACAGAATTAGCATAGTAAAAAAAGGAATCTTACCAAAAGCAATCTACAGATTCAACGCAATGCCCATTGAAATCCCAGCAAAAATCTTCACAGACCTCAAAAGAACTGTACTCAACTTCATATGGAAAAGCAAAAAAACCCAGGATAGCCAAAACAATCTTGTACAATAAAAGAACTTCTGGAGGCATCACAATCCGTGACTTCAAACTGTACTACAGAGCCACAGTATTGAAAACAGCCTGGTATTGGCATAAGAACAGACAGGAGGACCAATGGAACCAAATAGAAGACCCGGATATTAATCCACACACCTTTGAACACCTAATTTTTGACAAAGAAGCAAAAAACTATCAAATGGAAAAAAGAAAGCATATTTAACAAATGGTGCTGCCATAACTGGATAGCAACATGTAGAAGAATGAAAACAGGTCCATATCTATCACCATGCACAAAGCTCAAGTCCAAATGGATCAAAGACCTCAACGTAAAGCCAGCCACACTGAACCTTATAGAAGAGAAAGTGGGAAGTACGCTTGAACGCATTGGCACAGGGAACCACTTCCTAAATAGAACCCCAGCAGCACAGACACTGAGAGAAACAATTAATAAATGGGACCTCCTGAAACTGAAAAGCTCTGTAAAGCAAAGGACACAGTCAACAAGACAAAACAACAGCCTCCAGAATGGGAAAAGATCTTCACCAACCCCACATCACACAGAGGGCTGATCTCCAAAATATACAAAGAACTCAAAAAATTGGTCATTAAAAAAACAAATAATCCAATAAAAAAATGGAGAACAGACCTAAACAGAGAACTCTCAACAGAGGAATCTAAAATGGCTGAAAGACACTTAAGGAAATGCTCAACATCCTTAGTCATCAGAGAAATGCAAATCAAAACAACTCTGAGTTCCCATCTTACACCTGTAAAAATGGCCGAGATCAAAAACACTGATGACAACTTATGCTGGAGAGGTTGTGGGGAAAAGGGAACATGTCTGCATTGCTGGTGAGAATGCAAGCTGGTACAGCTCCTTTGGATTTCAGTGTGGTGATATCTCAGAAAATTAGGAAACAACTTTCCTCAAAACCCAGTAATCCCACTTTTTGGGTATATAGCCAAAGGATGCTCTATAGCCAAAGGATGCTCAATCGTGCCACAAGGACATGGTAATAGCAGCTTTTTTTTTTTTTTTTTTTTTTTTTTTTTGTCATAGCCAGAACCTGAAAACAACCTAAATGCCCCTCAACTGAAGAATGGATATGGAAAATGTGGTACATTTACACAATGCAGTACTACACAGCAGAAAAAAAAATAATGACATCTTGAATTTTGCAGGCAAATGGATGGAGCTAGAAAACATTATTTTGAGCGAGGTAACCCAGACACATGTACTCACTCATAAGTGGTTTTTAAACATAAAGCAAAGAAAACCAGCCTACAAATCACAACTCCAGAGAACTTAGACAACAATGACGACACTAAGAGAGACTTACATAGATCTAATCTACATGGGAAGTAGAAAAAGATAAGATCTCCTTAGCAAATTGGGAGCATGGAGACCTTGGAGAAGGGTGGAATGGGGAGGGTAGAGGCAGATTGGGGAGCAGAGAAAAATGTAGACCTCAATAAAAATCAATAAAAAAGAATAATCTATTTATTTCATTAACCCATTTCCTGATCAGTTGTTGTGAGTGCAACTTGATTTTTGCGGTTCTTTATATAGTCTATGTATCAGTTCCTTATCTAATTATCTAATGTTTTGTTGACAAGTGTTTTTCTTTTTTTTTTAATTCTCTGGTGATTATTCTTCAGAGAATTCTTTTATTTTCTTTTATTACTTAAAAATTATCAATCCAAATTCCCACTCCCTTCCCTCTTCCCTCTCCCCTCCCACTTCCTCCATAAACCCTCCCATCCATCTCCAATCCTAAGAGAGGACAATGCACACCACCCTGTGAAAAGTCCAAGGCCTTCCCTATTACATCTTGGTTGAACAAGGTATACATCCAAAGAGAATAGGATCCTATGAAGCTGGTATATGCAGTAGAGACAAATCCCAGTGTCACTATCAGTGGCCCCTCAGTCTGCCCCAACTGTCAACCCCCTTCAGAGGGACTTGTTTGTTCCCATGCTCATTCACTTCCAGTCCAGTTGGAGTTGGTGAGCTACCATTAGCTCAGGCAAACTGTCTCAGTGGATGAACCCCTCATACTCTTGAATTCCTTGCTCATACTCTCACTCCTTCCACTCTTCAACTGGATCTTGGGTGCTCAGTCCAGTGCTCCAATATGGGTCATTGCCTATATTTCTATCTGTTGTTGGACAAAGGTTCTATGGTGATCCTACAGAAGCTAAGTAATAAGGTGAACCCAAAGAAAAACATATATAGACCCACCTGGATATTGGAAACAGACAAAAATTTGGGAGCGTGAGGGCAGGGGGTATAAAGAAGGGGAGAAGGGTTGTTGAGGAGAACTTGAGGGAATAAGATAGTCGAGATGGAGGAAGGACAGATATAAGAGCAAGGAAAGAGATATCTTGATCGAGAAAGCCGTTATGGGGTTAGCAAGAAACCTGGCTATAGAAAAATGCCCAGGAATCCATAGGGACGACCCTAGCTAAGACTTTAAGCAATAGAGGAAAGAGTGTCTGAACAGGCCTTACCCTGCAGTCAGATTGATGATATTTTAAATATCAACATAGAGATTTCTTGATATAGTCTGTAAATTCTCAGAACAATTTCCTGTGCTGTAGGAGCCTCTTTAGAAAATCCTTCTGTTCTTTGTTGCAGGTCCATCTTGTGCCAAGGCCATACTATTATTGTGGCCATTGCTCTATAAGTAATTTTAAGTCACTTATGATGCACACAGAATTTCTCCTTCAGCCTAGGATTGGTTTGCTAATAGGATATATTTCTTATTCAATATAACATAATGATTGTGATTCTTTAAAGAAATTTGATATTTTACAGTTTATACTAAATCCAAAGGTAACTTTCAGTAGCATAGCCATAAGATGAAGTTCATCCAAATGAGTGAGCGAGCAAGTTATAGAGAATGATGTCAGGTTTGCTCATCTACCAGTTCAAAGGTTGGCATTGACCAGAAACCCACTTATAGTCCACTAAGAATGATGTTTAGCCCAGTCCCTCGTACTACATGACCCAGTCAGGTGGATGAAAGATAAACCATTGTATGGGTCATCTCAGTCCATCACGATTATTCTGTGCATAATTCAAAAATTTCCTCACAAAAGACTTCACTTGGATGAGAAAGAATAGTAAGAATAATGCACTGACATTAACTTATCACTTTAGAAGATAAAAGACCAGCTCCAATTTTTCCATTAATGTAATATTTGGCATTAAATGCTGATTAATTAATTTTATTAAATAAATGGCTTATAAGAAAGCTTTGCCAAAATTAAATTTATTCAAATATATTGAATAAATCTTCCAAATTTTCAGGTAGTCTATAAAAAGGCCTCAGAATTTCTACATTCAGCATTCCACCTTAACTTTTTTTTTCCACTTAGTTCTTTTATATCCAGTATCAAACTATCATTTATTTTGGGGTATGTTGCTATTTTATTCACTCGAAAAAATGGACAGTTTCATTTCTCTGTATTTTTTTAAATATCATCCCACTTATTGACAATAACTAATAAAGTTGTACATAATGTTCTTCAATAAAATTTGCATTTTAGAAAGAAAAAAGGCTACCTGTTTTAAAATTGTCCTTCCAAACACTTTCCCATAAATTTGATCATAAATATGTCTAGAATCTTTAAATACATGGAAAAGTCTAAATTTACAAAAAAGATTATATGTATTAACTTATTTAGTTATAGAAATTCATTAATAAATAAAATAGTACAAATAAACATAATTTAAAATTTATCCTTAGCATTCAATGATTTCATACCCATGTGACTACTGACAAATCATCATTTAATTGTTTTAATTAATCTAAATTTTACTTTAAATTACCCACAGGCACACTACTATAGAACAGTAGTCCTGTTTATGCTGCTTCTAATTTTTTCATAATAATATTTTAATTTAGTGAAACAAATATTTTAGTAATATATGGATTTAATAGTAGTTAATGGGGTAAATAAACCCACAATATGTCTGGGGTATTTTAATTAACTGATCAATTTGTGAGAAAACACATACTATTCATTTCTACAGAATATAAAGTTTTTGTTAACATCTGATAGATACCATAGGCAGTGTGGTCCTAAAGGATGATAATGGAGCTGAAAAAGTCCCTTCACTCAGTGTGGTGGTTTCAATAAGAATGACCACATAAACTCATGTGTTTGAAAGCTTGTCCCACACGGAGTAACAGTATTAGGAGGCGTGACCTTGCTAGAGAATGTGTGTCATCATGGACGTGGGTTTTGAGGGTTTATATGCACCAACTAGGCCTAGTGTAACAGTTTCCTTCTGCTGCTTGCTGATTATGATATAAAACTTTCAGTTCCTTCTCCAGCACCATGTCTGCCTGCATGCCACCTTGTTTACCCCCCGACGATAATGGAAAAAAACCTCTGAAACTCTAAGTCAGCCCCAATTAAATGTTACCATAAAATTAAGAGTTACCATAAAAATGGTGTCTCTTCACAGCAACAGAACTCTAACTATAGCACTCAGTGATTGCATGGTTGTCAAAAAGGTGCAGCAGTATATTACACATATGTGATGCTGTATATAGAAACTAAGGTGAAGTTAACAACATTAACAACATTTAATAGCTCTAAACCAGCGGTTCTCAGCCTGTGTGCTGTAAACCCCGGGTGGTTTAATGACCCTTTCACAGGGCTTCCCAAGACCATTGGAAAACACAGATACTTGTGTTATAATTCATAACTGTAGCAAAAATTTATAGCATAAAATAATTTTATGACTGGGGATCACCACAACATGAAGAACAGTATTAAAGGGCTATAGCATTAGGAAGATGGAGAACCACTGATCTACACTGTGATATTTGATAATAATAGTAAATGAGTATGTTACTATACCTCTTGTTTTAGTGAATTCTTCCTACTTATATAAATTTTTACAGTTGTCTAGTGTCTAGTAACTGACACACCTATGCATTTTCATCTATCTGCTTATAATATCAAGAGAACATGACAAGGGAAACACGTAGTATGCAGGTTTGTATGCGTACACTGTGAAGCTCAAACAATAAAATCACGTAGCCCAATATTTACATCAATCCCTGTGGTGGATCAGTAGTTTTTTGTTTGGTCTTGATTCGGTTTTGGTTTTCGTTTGTATTTTTGGCAAAAATGACACTGGTATGTTTGAAGACTTGTACGAAAATCTCAGGCACTGCTACTTCCAGGTTTTCCCACTACTGAGTAATTCTTATACTGAATCAGTTTTTAAAGCTATTAATAATGATTGCTTATGACAACCAGAATTAGACACAGATAAATCAAAATGGTAAAATACAATTTTTGAGATTAAATCTTTCAGATGGTTTCTTGTGTCTCTTTCTCACACTTTCTGCTCTTCTTTCCCTAAGGAAATCTGCCGCTGCAGTGCAGCTGCTCTGTCAAGAAACCCAGTTGCAAGGAAATATGGAAATGAGTGGCCAGAGTGTTAGAGAAAGCTTTGCCAGCCTTGGGATTTTGGGAAAGTATTGACCAGCAGTTGAGTTTGAGATTATTAACCTATAAAGCTATCATTTTGTTGTGTGGTAAAATCCATCTAGCAAAATGATTATCACTAAAGTAAGTGTAACACTAAAATTCTGGACTAACAAATCAAAATTATTTATAACTCCATATTCAGATCAATTCATGTATTTTCACTAAGCCTACACAACTAGCACAATCCTTCTTCCTTCACTTGCCACAATAGCTTCAGACCCTCTGTGACTGAATTGTACTACATAAGGCACTTAAAAATAATATTTTGTCTTTAAGTATCTTTCTTACACACAGTAAAAGGTTTTCAGTAACTGTCCACAGTGTAATGTAATGTTTTATTCTGCATTTTACTAATATTCCATTGTATGTATACAACATATTTTATCAAATTGAGTGCTTATGCATTTATTATTTGGGCATGACAAAGTTGTACAAATATTTGCCTGATTTTTATTTTTCAGTTCTTTCCCATAGATACTAAGAAATGTCATTGTTAAAAATTGTGCAAGCATTTTATTTAATCTTTAGATAAATTGTAAAGCTATGTCAACAGAGAATACATACTTTATGTCCCCTTCAGCAGGTCAGAGAAGTAATTATTTACTCATACATTTTTGCAGTACTTTTTTGTTTTATTTTCCATTTTTGTTTTCATCATCTATATCTTGTTAAATGTTAAGTATCAAACTGTGGTTTAGATTCATATTTACCTGATTATTAGCAACATAATTTATTCACCATTTATATATCTTTGCAGAAATATATATTTGTCTCACAATTTTCAAGTGTAGTTGGCTATTAGATTTGTAAATATGTATTCTGGATATTAATACCTTAGAAAATATCATTTGTATACTCTTTTCATTTTCTTGACAGAAAGCTTAATGTACAAATGTTCATATTTTAATCCATTTATTAATTTTTTTGCTGCTGTTGATGCTTTAACCAATAAAATCATTAGCACACTTAATATAGTAAAGTTATTCCAGTGTTTGTTTAACAATTTTATAATTGTAGTTTTTTATTTATATGCTATAATTTCATTTTTGTGCATAAATAACCATTTTCAAGTATAATTTTATGACAAAACAGTCCTTTATTTAATGTACTTAACACTTACATTGAAAATCGGTTGAGCATATGTGAAAGAATTTATTCTTAGACACCCTTCCTGCCCTGCTGCTCCCTTCATATGGCTTCACTTCAGTGCCATCCTGCTTCACTTACACAGCTTTGCAGAACGAGTTGAAGTCAGCAACTGTGAGGCCCACAACTTTAATCTTTGCAACTTTGGTTTAGTTGCTGAAGGCTCTTACAATTTTATGTGAACTTGAGAACTGACTTTTCTCTTTTTGCAAAGATAGAGTTTGCCTGTGGTTAATGTCAAAAACTTAGTGATAAATCTTCCTTACCATCAACTGTGGAGGCTCAAAAATGCGATCCTATTCCACCTTGTCTGACAGTCAGAGAGTCTGAGTTTATTATGCTCACTCAAATTTGTTGACAGCAAGGATGGCTACACACTCTGACCTAGGGTGTGGTTACTTAGTGTTTTGGATGTTAAGATGGCCCATAGGGGTATATCCTCTCAATCCTGACCAAAGACCATAGAATTCAAGCATACTTCTGCTCTTTCTTTTGAAATAGAAGGTTTGACCTAGGGAGTGGCTGCCTTCAGGATACTTGGTCTAGGGTGGATTCACAAAAGAAGGCTTTTTGCATGAATTAATGGTTTGATGTCTCAAAGTATTGAAGCAAGTAACTGTTCTAGTTGTCCTTTGCAACATGTTAAAGTGGTCTTTTGCCTTTCCCTTCTTTTTGTATTGGGTATGTATTTGCATGGAAAATAAAACTCTTGCGATCTCAGAACTTAGATGAAGAATTCCGCAATGAGTATCCTCTGAGTTGCCCTTCTGGTACCATCCTGTGTCTGTGTTTCTTTCTTTTTTTTCTTTTTTGTTTGTTTTGCTTTGAGACAGGGTTTCTCTGTAGATCTGGAGCCTGTCTTGGAACTAGTTCTTGTAGAACAGGATGGCCTCGAACTCACAGAGATCCTCCTGCCTCTGCCTCCCGAGGGCTGGGATTAAAGGCATGCGCCACCACCACCCGACTGTGTTTCTTTCTTATCTCTGTTCCTCCTACCTAACATTTCTAATCCTCATGCTCGTACCCTGGAATGTGTGAACCTGCCATGGTTAGGATCGCTGCAGATGGCACCCCAAAATTTAGCACAAGACAATAAAATGGGATGTTTCCAGAAACACTAACATTTTATGTCTATGTTGTGATTATTGCTGTCATATTATTATTTTGAGAAATATTTCCTGCTCCTACATTGTTTTTGAACTTTCTATGTAGCAAGGATGAGCTGACAACCAATGCTTGTGCCTCTTAGTCCCATGTGCAGGAACTAAATGTTTGCAAACCATAGTGTTCTTTGTTTAATTTATTCTCATTCATATATATATATATATATATATATATATAAATTTATGTTAAAGCACATCAGACTCTTAGTACTAGCGTCATATTTATCTAGAGATGATTTTTAGAATATATTGTAAATTAAATCACTGTATTAATTCCATTTCATATTGTCCACTGTTAGCCAATAAAAACACTGATTCTTCTGTTGGTCTACTTTACAGATTTGTGTTGAAGCATGTTCAGTGATTTTAAAAGGGGAAATCCCTGAAGGCAGGAAATTATATATTGAGGAAAAGCTCCAAAGTAGAGGAAAAGAAGTACCAGATGAAACAAGAACTTGATGACATTTAATTACTTTCTTACTAATTAGAAATTATTTATTTCTCAATATCAAGTAATTTTAAAGTATGCCAATTAATTTTCATGGTATATAAAATGTAAATAAATGGGAACACATTCCACTTTCACTTCAGAGCCCTTGTTCTAGACAAGAAAATGAGATGCAAAGAAAACCAATTTAAATTTCTAATAAATAGGGACAAGGAACCCCTGCCTGACTCCACCATGAAAGACAATCATGGAAGAAGTTTGTAATTAATTTACATCGTACAGTAAATATACAAAGAAGACTTTCAGGTGAAAAAAATTGTAAAAAAGTTGAGCAGAGTATAAAAGAAACAAAATACCATGCCGGGTGGTGGTGGCGCACTCCTTTAATCCCAGTACTGGGTAGTCAAAGGCAGGCAGATCTCTGTGAGTTCGAGGGCAGCCTGGTCAACAAGAGCTACCAGGACAGGCTCCAGAGCTACAGAAACACCCTGTTTTGAAAACAAACAAACAAACAAAAAACCCCAAAAAATACCAGTATTACAAATTTGTATTGGTGTCTTCATAGTTACAAATATTCTGTAATTTAGTTGAAATTTATTAAATGATCCCTCTATCTTAAAGAAAAACATTGTGCCATTTTTTTCTTTTCAACTCTTAAAAATGTGTATAATATTGTAGTGATGATGCTTTTGTTTGTGAATTAAATCATCAAGCAAATAGTGAGGGCTTGCACATGTGTGTATGTCAATGCTGTATTCCAGGAAAATTAAAAGCCTTAATGCTGAAGTCCGTCCCCCCCTACCTAATGAAATTAGCTGTTTTTACCCTTGTTGAGGACCACCAAAGGTGAAATACTGACCAAATAACTTAAATTTAGTACAAATAAGATGAAAGCAGATTTTTTTTTGCTAAATCTAATTATAAAATAAATGTTACTGTAAACAAAATAATTGACAAAATAGGAGAGTTTTTGTTAGATATGTTACATCATGTAGGTAGGAAATAATGAAGTGTAACATTAAATTATCATGTTAAAGAAAGTTGCTCTACGAAAAAGGTGGTAAAACATTTACATTAATCTGTACTTCCATGAGAAAAAAAAAAGTTAGAGGGTCAGGGTTAGGAAGAAGGGAAGTGAATAATCAGCTCAGGAAAGGGTGCATGATACTCCACTGTGTAAAATACTTTGGAATTAAATGTATTTATTTTCTCTATACTTTAGGAATTTTAATAATACCATCAAAAGTAGGTGGCAGGGCACCCCAGAGAGGCATTTGAAATTAATTCTTCATGTCCGTAAGTATGCCTTAATTTTTTAATTTTAAACCTAACAACCAATTCCAAATAAATGCATTATTTAAGGCCAATACAAGATTCTTATATGATGAATATATTTTATATTTGAAGGATGAAATCTTTTGCAAACAATCACAATAGGCACTGTATCTGTGATTATTATTACTAGTTACCAAACTAAAGAGCACAATATTAGTTTTGGAATAGTAAAAATAGTATTTGACTGACAAGCATTTGCTAAGTATTAAAAACAAAATCTTATAATATTCTATGCCATAGACACTGTATAATGGCAACCGTAGATTCTGTTCTTGCTTAACAGATGCTGACAATGTACAGATGAAGAAACCATGGGCCTTGTGAGATTTTCCCCCATCTATGTCAACTGGTGTTGTCATTATTCAGGTCTTATTTATATGGTAATATTCTTTAGTTTTTATAGGTATATCTTCTCTGTCACATATAGAAGACCCTATACTGGCTGTTGATATCTATAATTTTGGACTCTGTAACTTTCTAGGCTTGAACCTGTTCTTGTTTCTTCCTTACCATAAGTCAATTATTCAGATTTTATTGTTGAGCCTTGCATTTCTTTGAATCAGTTTCTACACCTGCCTCATATTTGTTAATAATAATACATAATTTTGTGAGACTTGACATATAATTTGTGAATCATAAAACCCTTCTCATTTCATGCTTTATTGTCTAGATGATATTTGAGTTATAAAAATTGATATGTCTTTTTATTTGAGTAGAGTTTACAGAATAATTTTGGCAATGATGATATCTGACAGGAATATCCTCTACAAAAGCTCTTCAGTGGCCAGTATTAACAGAATTGGTTTATCAATAAGAAAACTGACATGGGAATTACTTTCTTTATGTATTAAAAGATGTAACCAGAGTTGGGCAGTGGTGGTACATGCCTTTAATCCCAACACTCGGGAGGCAGAGGCAGTGGGATTTCTGTGAGTTCAAGGCCAGCCTGGTCTACAAGAGCTAGTTCCAGGACAGGGTCCAAAGCTACAGGGAAACCTTGTCTTGGAAAACTACCACCAACAACAAAAAGAGATGTAGCCAAATTCCCAATACATTTAGCAGGTACTTAACTATGGTTGCCACTGTTTCTGTACTTCAGAGATGTTAGCGCCCGAATGCAATATCTGTACTCAAAAGCAATCTTAATTTCAATGCACACACTTAACATTCTGCTGCACACTGGTACATTCACTATACCATCTTTAGATATTGATTCACTTGACAGTCAGTGATATCAAATGCACACTTTTATTTACGTACATTATAGATGACAAAAATAAGGCCCAGGAAAGTTCCTTGTTAATGCCATATGCCAGGACCAGATGATGGGCAATCCAGTTCTACACATTTCCAGAGGAATTTCTTCGTATTAGAATGGTTATGAAGTAGAAAAGCAAGATAACAATGGATTTTGATATTTTTATTTAAAATGCTAATTTTCTTCTTATTTTATGTACTGGGGGTAGCAGGGCTCATGTATGAGTAGGGAATCCAGAGGACAACATTGGCAGATTGCTTTTCTCCTTCTACTTTGGATACTAAGAACTAATCTTGGATCATTAAGCTATGTGACCAGCACCTTGACACACTGAGAAGTATTTGGATCACAGTATTTTAAAACATTATTTCTATTTATAAAGTTGGTAATGTAATGGATTAATTAAAAATGCTGAAGGATCCCCAGCAATTGAAGCAGCAAAAACGCTACAGGTCCCTTAGTTGTGGCAGTGGGCAGCAGGTCCCGAGAGCAGTCAGTCCTAGGCAGGGACTGGCACAGGTCCCTGAGTGGCTGCATCAAGCCACAAGGAGAGACAGACAGATGGGCACACCACAAGACCACACCGTATCTCCGAAGAGGGCTTGTCCCAGGCAGGGAGACACACCACGGTGTGAGAGACAGAGACATGGATAGGCATGTCATGCAGAGTGAGGTTGGATATTTATTTAGTGGGTTATTGAAGGGAAGAGTTCCAGAGAGCCAAATTGAAGGATCCACTTTAAACAGGTCAGATACATCCCACTCAATCCCCTGGTCTAAATGAGTAACAAATGAAGTTAAAAAGCAAGTTGTAGTGGTAAATTATTTGTATTTTGGTAAATAAATCTTGCCTAAAGACCAGAGGCAAAGCTAAAGTCACTAAAGGTCAGGCAATGGTGGCACACACCTTTAATCCTAGGACTTGGAAGACAGTCAGATGGATCTCTGTGAGTATAAGGCCGGCTTGGGCTACACAGGATCAATGCAGAAAGAATCCAGGTGGTGGTAGCTCATACCTTTAATCCCAGTGTTTTGGATTCACACACCTTTAATCCCAGCTCTAGAGGGAAGATAAAATGTGTGGAGAGAGAGAGAGAGAGAGAGAGAGAGAGAGAGAGAGAGAGAGAGAGAGAGAGAGAGAGTCTGTTTTAGTTTGGGTTTGCCCAACCTTAGTAGAGGTAAGACTTATCTAGTGGCTTGGTTACTTTGCTTTTTCTGATTTTCAGATTGAACCCCAGTTTCTGTCTCTAATTTTCTATTATTCGTGCTACAGCAAGGCTTGTTATAAAAAAACAGAACTGCTCTCTTCAAAGTTAAACTATCTGGGCTTGAAAAGATAAGGAACGCTGCAAACTTTCTCCTTTGCTTGTTCTGCTCTGCTATGAAGGTTAAGACAGCTTCTCCAACAACACAAAGTTATTCCTTCAAACTCACATTTTCCAGTTCAAGTAAATCCAAGAAAGCAACACCTAGAGATACTAGGGAACCAGTCAATGACTTTACCTGCTTCAGCATCCAAAGTTTCATATTCCAGAAACCTTCTGTAGGGAGAAAGTTAGATTAGTTATTTCCCCAATAGAAGTTTTGTGAAGTCAGAAAAGAATATTGGTTTACTACTTTCCAGAATAATTTAATTTCTTCCAAAAGACAAAGTTTATAAGAGGGAGTGATTTCTCTTCCAGACCTAGGGGAAAGTGCAATAACTAAGTAATGGAATTTAACATGAATTAAATAGACTTGCTACTCAGAGGTCCATCAACTCACTCTATCATCTAATCCTCTCCATATCATCTAATTAAGTATTTTAATATTTTAAGGAGACTCCATAACTGGAATGATTTGGTCAGTAAATCAGAGAAATAAATGCTTGCCAACCTCATTTTAAAGTTGTTGCATACTGTTGTCTGGGCAATAATCATTTCGTGAGGATATAGAAAGGAATTAAAGACTTTAAGGTTAGTATTCTAGGAAGTAACCAAGCTCTCATATCTTTAGAAATGAAGGATTAATTGTCAACATTGAATAACATTAGCATTCTTAACCATTATAAATTAATTTTCTTATTTAAGGTCTCAAATTAAATTCATCATTAGCTCTCTTTAATGATTTAGGCATGCCCCTAAATAGATAAGCCCTCGTTTATGGGGACTTTACATTGTGCCTGTTTAGTATACATATACCCATGGGGGTAGTTATTTCAAGACTCATATCTGTGTGATTATTTTGCTCTTAATATCTTGCTTCTCCAAGGAATAAGCCTGAACATTGAACCATGGAGAATCTTAAATCAAAAGCAGCAAAACCTTTGTGGGAAAGTGACATTTATAGCTGAAAATATTGATTTATTTATACTGAACTTGGCTTCAAGTGTTATTACATTTCACATGTATGAAATAAGAAAATGAGTTCCATCAGTAGACCCTATTATTTGGAATGAATTTGACTTGTGGAATTAAAAGAAGAGAGTCAATACACCTTGCATCTGTGCTGTAAAATTCAATCTTATGTTACCTTCTTAAAAATGAGACTGCAATAGGCAATTTTCTACAAATAATGATATCAGATTCCATAAATAACATGTCTTCAAACACTGCATTGAAAACTGTGCAATATGGATGATTATTTTATGTCATATTTTATAAAACAAATTTTAGTTTTTACATATAAATATTGTTATCTGTCGTTCAACAACTCTGCTTGTACATTTTTCATTTTGTTTCTTTTATTTTGCTTTAGGATCTGATATGAAATAAATACTGAACATGTAGATACCAGTGTCTGTGTGCTGAGACTTCTTCCTGAGGTGACATAGACTTTGTAAAACATTTATTTCTCACAGGGTACCTGACTCCATTCTAAAGAGCATATCAGCAATCAGCCTACCTTACAGGAGGAATTGGATAATTTCAGAGCATGTAAGATTGTATATAATCATCAAATGATTTAAGTAGGTACATTAGATAATTGGTTTGTCAAAGTACCAAAATGTTTGTGGATTTCATAATGATTCACCCAGAAAACATGAATTCTATAACAGATATAAAATTTTTGACAGATATAAAAATCTTGTTTAGATCAGAATCAATGTTCATGCAGAGAAACATTGCTTCTAAAATAGATAAATGTGCTAAACAAAAGATCAAATAAGAACCCTGAAAACAAATTGTTTTCAAATCTATATGTTTATCACTTGTGTTGATTCAACCTAGTAAATCAGTTTCTTGTCAATTCCGGTCAAGCTTATATTCAAGAAGCAATGCATGATTTTTCAAGTGTTCTGATTGTCAAGGCATATATTTCCTTCAAGAGAAATCTATAATAATCCATTTAAAATATGAAAGTAGAGAGAAAAGGAAAAAGTTGATTTAAGTTTTAATTTTTTATTGAGAGTAAAATTTTTAATATAGCTAATTTTATTTTTAGAAATGACCAATCAATCATAGTATTTTCTCTCTTCTTATATGAGTATATATGATTTAAAAGTTAAGCTCAAAAGCTGAGTTCACACATTTTAGGCAAGACAGGCAGAGTATACAAAATCTTTTAGACTCCAAAGTCTATTTTTTTAACTTAAAGGAAAGCACACAAAACATAGTCAGTTACATTTACACTGCTACAATCTTTATGAATCCTCCTGCTTGTTTCTAAATGTATGTACCAGGTTTTTGAGAGACTGAATAGAGAAGGAAGCTCAATTTCAATTAATTTTCTGTGCTTGAATGTTATGCACTAAGAGAACCCATGCACATCAGAATTGTCCTTTGCAACCTTAAGGTCAGTGCCTGTGAAGAAATTGGATGGCATACTAAACTTTTAGACAATGTAAATATCTATTTTGCTAAAAGAAAGTTTCTGTGTTTCCAAGCTGATGAGATATCATAGGACAGGACAATATGAAGAAACAGTGTTCTGAAGGTTGTTTTATGTGCATGCTTCCCAGTAAAGGTAGTAAAATTTATTGATTGAAACTGTACTTATTTATCACAGCAGGCACTATATAAATACATTTGACCATTATGTGATATAAACAGAAGCTATTTATTGTACTTAATGAACTATAATTTTTACCACTTAAATAGAGATTAAATTCAATCATTCTTCTATTGTTGCTCTCCAGGAAGCTCAAACTATAAAGGAATTTCTGAAATAGACATTCTAATTTGCTGCTCTAGTTACATAATGTTAAAGTCACATCAATAGTATATTGTCCTTGTTTTAACACCTGAATTTGTTATCAGTTATACTTACGAACAGTGTCAGAGGGACTTATCTACTGTGAAAATTCTGTCTTTGCTCTCTGCTATAGATAAAATGGTAGAGCGGAAATGTGTAAGTTTAGCTCTTTAAAAAACTGATAGTAATTTAGTGTTAGTCATCTCATCTCTGTCAGTATCTTCTACCTCACATGTGAAATGAGCTTTGATATAGCCTTCGACAGCTCATTATGAGACTTTAATGAGATAATTTATTAAAGCACCAAGCCTAGGGGTTGACCCAGAGTATTTCTGTCTTCCAATATAATTTCTGCTAACCAATTTCCCCTTGAATTTCATTAAAATGCACTAGCTATTTTAAGTTTTCAAATTAGATATTAAATATTTCAATGGTGTAGAGATGTAATTGATATTTCATATCTAGGATATGTGGTGACTTTCTAAATATGCTTATAGTTATAATAAAGTTATAAAACCTTTAAAAATAAGTAGTTGATGTAATAGGGATGTCAGATGAATTTTAATTAACCTGATTCTATACATGAAAAGTGGGTAAATATGCTATAATTTCAAAATAAATTTTTACTAATGCTTTTCAAATATTTTTTGACATAAGAGCAAAAGAAATATAATAGATTTTAACACAATTATTTCTTCTTCACCTATAGATGCATTTTCAAGCATGAATGGCTTAAATTTATGCTCAATTAAATAAAATAATTTGACTGATATGTCATTGAGTAAGAAGAATTTTGAGACAGCTTCTTTGAAAGTGTGAAAATGAATCTTGCATATATTTTTGTAGACTATAAAGGAAATCAACTACTGTATAATTTACACCTCAACTTCCATTCTTCTGATACCATTTTTATTACTTGGTGATATAATTTTTAAGAAATATACCTGTAGTATCTTCAATAAATTTTAATTTTTAAGGTTTACATTTAAACACTACTTATTGTATTGTTTTAACTTGAGTATTTAGTTAATGCTTATGGGATGATTTAATTCCCTCAAAATTTACTTTTTTCAATTAATATTTGAAGGAAGTGATTATATAACATATAATTATATATAAATAATAATTAGTGAAAGTAGAAAGTCCAAATAAGAGAAAAATTGCTCATGACCTATCAGAGAACATGCTTTATGTAAAAATATCTTGAAGAGGAGTTAAAATAGTTGCATGTATCAACACCATTCTATCTGAATTAAAGCTAGGTAACAAGTCAGAAAAAATGATGCCATTGAATGCAAAATAATAATTCTTTCCAGATTAACCATGTATTATATTAACATAACAAAATTTTAAATAGTAAGAATTTTCAGTCATCTTAAATGTTTTATAACTGCAAAACAGTTTTAGAATCTTACATTTGTATTGCTCTATCATCAGTGTGAGACTCTGTTATTACATACTTAGACAAATTAGTTCATTAGGTCTTCTTGATGAATGAGCCTGTAATCATTAAGGACTGTCTACTTTATCCTTGGATGTCTTGTGTGAAGACTCATTTGCCTGAAACTAATATATCTTACACATAGTTCTTAGATTTGTAATTGCCTGATATATATCTGTCCAAACTTTCAGCATTTCCTTGTTTATTTTAATTTTACCCAGTGCAAATAATTTAGAGGTAAAATAATATAATAACTTCTGATGTTTTAATTAGTTATTTAATATATTTACACTACAATGTGTTGTATACCTAGCCACACATAATTATTGTGATCTTGGTAAGTTACTGGGATAAGTTCAAATCTGAACTGCATATAAAATATGAAATACCATTTATATTTTAAGCATTTACCAATAGTAAGATGTGTCATGGATGATTTTGTATTGAATATAAGTTGTAAAACAACATTGAGTACCTATTTAAAAATAATTGTTATAATTAATTTTATTTCCTAACATGGATAATAAAAAATATAAAACTGTCTTTATTGTTAAATTAGTTTTATATTCAGAACTTAGCTACATATAGTAAAACTATTTTATATACATCCTCTAAGTTCTTTTCTTCCCATCTCTTCTTTGTCTTACACAGAGTGCCTTAACAATTCTACTCTTGGCTTCTTCACTACAACTGCTTTTATCAGTTGGTGTGGAGTTAATAATTCATAGATTTAGCTTCTTTGGTCTATATTCAAATAACACTATTTCATATATGGTGAAAGTTTCTTCTACTGTATACTAATTTTTGACTTTTTATAACTTGAATGGATGTTATAGAACTCTCTTTGTGTTGTAAGTCTCCACATATTTGTATTACAAGGTGTTCTTAAGTCTGTGGACACATACAGATTTCTACTTGGTCTTGTTTTAATTTTTCTGAAGAGGATTTAAAAGCTTTCATCTCTTAAAGTCAACAGATGAATTTAAGTTATCAAAATATCTTTTTTTTTGTATAATTTTGAAAAGTTTTTTTTGGGTCATAGACTATTGTGTATTTGTCTTATTTTTTCCTTTATCATTCTTGCTGTTTTACTCTTCTGTTTGATTTTACAGATTGCTATTATTAGTGCTTTTACCCATTCAATGACATACCTGTAATTTGATTTCTTTTTCTCTGCCTTAATTGATTATTTGATATTGATATTTAAGGATTTCTATTTATTTTATTTATTTATTCAATCTTCAATTTGCTATATTTATAGAATATATACATATATTTTATATGGTGCACTTGCACATTTGTTCATACACAGAGAACAAAGTTTAACCATGTAGCCCCCCCTTAGTTATTTTATACTTTACTTTTTGAGACAGCATCTCTCATTGGACTTGAAGATGACTGCTTTAACTAGACAGGCTGCCTAGTAAGGTCTAGATATCCTTCTCACTGCACTATAACAGAATTGGGTTAAACATCCAAATTGCCATATTTGCTTTCATTTACTTGCTTGTGACCAAATTAAAATGCTTAGGCAAGAATTACACTAAACCAACTTTCAACCATGCATTTTTTTGTTTGTTGTGTGTTTTTTGTTTGTTTGTTTTGTCTTTTTACAACTGGGGTTTTGAAATGTATGTAGAAAATTGTCATTTTTTAGTGACTCCTGAAAATTTCCCACTCTTAATTTCCATTTCCTTAAATACCCTAACCCCAAAAGTAGGATTAAGATTTTAAAACTGCATTCACATGATACAAGGAATGAACAGACCAATTGAAGGACTATGGGCTACAGTCTTAGTTAAACTTTCTGTTGCCAAAACAAGACAAGTAATGTTCACACCCTGGACCAAAACATTCTGTAGGCAAACCTTTCCCTGGGTGGACTCTATTGTTATCTCCCTAAGGGAGTAGGAAACTACTTGAATCCTCAGGTTTTTGTCTGAGGTAGAAACAGATCTGTTTCTTCTTTTTTTATTATGATCTGCTTCTTAATACCTGAAATACCAGGTCTATATATTAGCCTCACCTGTTAACAATAACCTTGAGAAAGCAGAACTTTCTGATCTGCGAAAATATTCACCTTAGGTAGACACAATAATCTGTTCTGTTACAGAAGCAGAGGCTTTATTAAATATTATAAAAAGGAGGAGTTGTCAGGGCTTATAGGTATGGGTCCATTGTACCTTGACTAAAGGTCATAGAGTTGGAACTTACTTATGTTACTTCTAAGTTATTGTCAACACTTCAAATAGCAGGTATGGCTAATATCTAGACTTGGTATTTCAAATATTGAGAACTACATCTGTTTCTACCTCAAACAAAGGTCAAGGTTTAATTCCACCCTGAGTTAGATCATTCTAGAATTCTAACAGTATGCATATACTCTATAATAAATGAGGAGTAATTGTTGCAGACTTGCATTTATTTTGAATAGTATATGCTGCTATTTCTTCATACTTACTGTAAACTATGAGATTGGCAGAACAAGAATGTGGGAAACATCACAACAGCATGGTGGGAGGAAGAATGATGGTTATAGAAAAGTAAGGGCCAGGAATTTTTAAGATTGGTTTGTGCTGCAAATGTAGGTGAGTGATATAGGGCTTGCCTAGCATGAGCAAAGCCCTGTATTCCATTCACACAAGTGAAAATAGGGGAGAATTTCAGCAGACTGATTTTGCTGACCTGTAACCAGAACTACTCAAGTATCTGATGTAAGAGGGTTGGAATTCTGGGCTACAGTGTAAGTTCAAAGCAAATGTGAGTAGCTTGGGGACACACTGTGTCCAAATAAACTGTAAAAATAGGGTTGAAGTTATTTCTTTGTGGTTGAATACTTGCCCAAGGCCCTACATTCAGTACCCAGTACCT